>JARQOD010001032.1:0-34447 GCA_033576555.1 Oophaga sylvatica | reverse complement strand
CTACGGGCGAGCGACGGAAGTGCGAGCACAGTCTTCGCACCTTATGGAGCAGGGCTGGATAATTATTTATGAAGCACTGCACCACCAGGTTCAAGGTGTGAGCCAGGCTAGGTATGTGTCTGAGTTTTTCCAGGGTTATGGTCTCCACAAAATTACGGCCATTATCACTGATTACCTTGCCTGGCTCAAGATGTAGACTGCCCAGCCATGACTCAGTTTCTCCCTGCAAGTAGTCGGCCAGTACCTCCGCGGTGTGTCTGTTGTCACCCAAAGACATCATCTTTAAAACAGCCTGCTGACGCTTACCACTAGCTGTTCGATAGTGGGACAACTCGTGTGCTACACTGACAGCTGCAGATGGAGTGCTCGTGCGACTGCGCTCTGTCGACGAGCTTTTGCTTCTGGAGGAGGGTCGAACGCCTACAGCCAACTGTTGCCTATACTGTGGGCTAGGCAGCACTGTCCCACCTCCGCTGTCCCTTGTGGACCCTGCATCCACCATATTAATCCAGTGTGCAGTGATGGACACGTAGCGGCCCTGGCCATGCCTACTGGCCCATGCATCTGTTGCGAGGTGCATCTTTCCACTCACTGATTGTTTGAGTGCATGGACAATACAGTCTTTCACATGCAGGTGGAGGGCAGGGATGGCTTTTCTAGAAAAGAAGTGCCGACTGGATAGGTCATAGTGTGGGACAACGTAGGCCATGAGCTCTCGGAACGCTGCGCTTTCAACCAAACGGAAGGGCATCATCTCTAGTGAGATCAGTTTGGCAATGTAGGCGTTCAAAGCCAGTGATGTTTTGTAGTCCGTCCACGCTTGCTAGTGCATGGTGTTTACATGTCTAAGTATGCAAATGGTATTCAAATATAGGAGATTTTTCCCTCGGCTAAAGGTCCTTCCACACGTCTTACAGAAAACCTGTGCCTCATCAATAGGATTTTGGTAAAAGAAAGTGCCACACTGCACTCTTCCTGCTTTGGTAAAACTTTTCAGGGCTTGCATGCTGTGCTAATTTGACCGTCTGGCCAAGCTGTCCTGTAACTCTTTTTGTTTTTTAACATCTTTTTGGACTGCTACGGGCAATGCTAGATAACCGCAGCTGTGATGTCGATGCCTGCTGCGGATCCTCCTCTTCTGAGCTATTGCCAGAGGCACCCTCTTAACCCAATGGATGTCAATCTGGGTCAACAACTGGGTCATCCATCACCTCCTCTTCAATTTCATCTGCACCTTCCTCTGTGTCACCGTGTAAGGTGGTATAGTATGCCGGAAGGGGGACCTGAGTTTCATCAGGGTCAGAATCAGGCTCAGTAGACTGCGAGGGCAATGCAGTGCTCTGGGTGAATGTACCAGCAGAATCAAAATTCAGTGGCTGTGCATCAGTGCACTCCATGTCATATTCATCTTGGACTGGGGAATTCAGGATTTGACTTGGTATGTGAAAAGAGCTCCATGGAGTAATCTGAAGTGTGGCCTGCCGCATACTTCACTTTTGGTGGGGGTGAAGGACACAAGAAAGGTGTTGTTCCTGACCAGGAGCCTGCACTGATGACTCAGTGCTTGCAGTTTTTGAAGCTTCAGAGGCGATAGAACTGGAGGCTGTTTCGGCAATATAAGCCAAAACCTGTTCCTGATGCTCAGGCTTTAAAAGGGTTTACCTACTCCCAGAAAAGGGAGCCTTCCAGGCCTTCTGGGCCCAGATGATGACGCAGGCTCTACACTTTCTGCCTTAGGTGCTATTGTGCTTTTGGCACTACCAGCAGATGCACCATCACCACCATCAGTACCAGCTGCCCCCTGCCCACGTCCGGGGCCTCTTCCACCATACTTCCTCATGTTTGGGAAAATGTACCAAAAATACCAGCAGATATATGGTACTTTATGAGGAGCGTACAGCTGCATACGGTGTAGGGAAAAATTTAAATCTCCGTAGATGTTTCCGGAATCAGACACATACGCTCATTCGGTATGGATTTAACCGTAATACAAAAAGCAGAAAAACGGTACTGTATCAGAAGCGGGCAGCTGTATACGGTGTAGAGGGAAACTTAAATCTCCGTTTATATTTCCGGAGTTAGACACAGACGCTCACTCAGTATGGATTTGACCGTAATGCAAAGAGCAGATATACGGTACTGTATCTGAAGCAGACAGCTGTATATGATGCAGGGGAAAATTCAAATCTCCATTTATATTTCCGGAGTCGCTCACAGACACTCACTCAGTATGGATTTGACCGTAATACAAAAAGCAGATATACGGTACTGTATCAGAAGCGGACAGCTGTATACGGTGTAGGGAAAGATTTAAATCTCCGTGTATATTTCCGGAGTCATACAAAGACCCTCACTCAGTATGGATTTGACTGTAATACAAAAAGCTGATATACGGTACTGTATCAGAAGCGGACAGCTGTATATGGTGTAGGGGAAAATTTAAATCTCCTTATATATTTCCGGAGTCACACACAGATAGTCAGCATGTATTTGTCTGTGATACCAGCCGGTACACGGTAGTGTGCGAGGAGCGTACATCTCTACACAGTGTGGGAAAAAATGAACGGTCGGTAACTGTGCAGAAAAAAAGAATAAAAGTATTACTGCTGTGTAAAAAGCAGTCTGCAAAGCAGTGTACACACAGCAATACAGCTATAAGGCAGCCTAATAACCAGCGCTGCTGCACACATGCAAAATCCTCCCCTGTCACTGCACACTAACTGTACAGTACAATTGCTGTCAGCACAAGCACAGAAGAACTTCTCTTTCCAGCCCTAACTCTCTCCCTACTGATAAACAGCATCAGCAACCTCTCCCTACTGTTAAGATCAGCAGAAGTAAAATGGAGGTCGGCTGTCAGGGCTTTTATGGACACTATGACGCCCCCAAAGCAAGCCAATCACTGCAATGTCCTTCTCTAAGATGGTGGTGGTCGCTGCACATGTCATCTCGTTGCCCATAGTGTACCTCCTTGCTCATTGTCTGAAAAAAGGCGCCTGAAAGCGTTCTGGGAAAACCGACTTTGGCGCTCGTTTTTCCGACTGCATGGCTAACTGCACACTATGGTCGTGTTTCGGTCAGCGAAACCCGACTTTGGCGAATGTCGGTGACTTATGAATCTGACCGACCTGTTTCGCTCAACTCTACTACTCACCATATCTCCACCTCAAGAGTGTGGTTGGAGGGAGTTAAATGTCCATCCAGTGTTTTTTTTTCTCTGTGTTGTTTTGGAGGAAGGAAACCTCCATTATGAAACTGCAGTGAGAGATGCTATGTGTTTTAGTCCCAGAAATCATATGTGGAAAGCAAACTGACCAACATAGTGAGCAAGGCTTAAACTGTCCACCTTTCTCTCCTCTTGTTTATCTTTCTGGTAACCAGTCTGCTCCCACAAGTAGCGCCTTGTCATTGTCATTAGCCAAATTATCCTCACCTACTGCTTTCCATACACATCTTCCTCTATTTCCATTGCATCATCAGTTCACTTTTTGTGTGTCCAAAAATCTAAATTTATTAGAATTGTACTTCCACATATCCAAGTTCAACAACATTGATGTCAAATCACCTGATAAATAAAGTTATTATTGCCTTTTGCAAAAGAATCACATGCACTCATCATTAATTGAAGATCCCAATCTGGCATTATATATTGTACTAAAAATCCATCCATGGGGACTGTGGCATGTACCTGGCTAATTTGGGAGGCTTGGGCTGTTGGATCAGTTGAGCTTGGTATTTCTGGTCTATCCTGTGTTATGTGTATCTGGTGTCTTCAGCATCAATATGGTGACTCTGAGCCAGCTGCTTGGAGACACTGAGTTGATGGAGGAGTATTGTCCTTGGTCAATAAAAATACATCCTTATCAGGTTGGGCCACAAAAAGCGAATTCTTTTTTTTCCTTCTAATTCTGGGTGAACTTTAATTTTATTGTGACTGCAGCTGAGGTAAATTTTCATGGTAATAAACTTACCAGGATTGTGAGAAAGGACAAAATTGTTTAAAACTCTCAAACTAAAACTCATTGAATTCCTTAAATGAAATTTTATTTAACATTTTTTCATAAATTTTATGCAAAATTATTCCAGAGGTTGTCCACTACTTTTACATTGACGTCCTTTCCTATGGATAGGGCATCAATGTCTGATCAGCTGTGGTCCGTCACTCAGCATTCCCCGCCAATAAGCTGTTATGGGTGCAGGTGACTGCAGCCAGTGGCCGAAAGCACTTCCTTGCAGAGTTTGTCTGTCTACTTCTAGTGTCTGCCACCGGGTATTACACTTCCGCCTCACATTCAATTCAATATGAGGCAGATGTTTAGTAACAAGCCCCAGCCACTGGGTAAGTACTTTCGGCATCCACCGCTGCCGACACCCATAACAGCTGATCGACGGTGAGGCGGATGTGTAATACCTGGTGGCAGACACTAGAAGTAGACAGACAAACTCGAGTGCTGTTTGATCAATGTAAAAGTAGAGGAAAACCTCTTTAAGATTTTTTTGGGGCCAGGGATTTCCTGAATTAGGCCGGCGTCACACTCACTGTAGAAAAAAACGGACCGTATTGTACGGCCGTATTACGCAGAAATGGTGCCGGCACATTTATCCGTATTTCATCCGTTGTTAAGGTGTGGCTGCGTATTTTGCGCATGTAAGCATTCGTATGTCATCTGTATGGCATCCGTACAGCAAGAATTTCTTGCCGACTTGCAAAACCGACATGTAATGGATTCCAATGACAGTTTTTACATCACAAAAAGAAAGAATAGATATATACATATAGAATATATATATATGTATATATATATATATATATATATATATATATATATACATACATACATGTCATTGTGACATATATATATATAAATATATATTTATAGTTCATACACTTCCACATAGTGTAATAGCCGCTAATTCAATTGCCGGCTTTTGTGAAATTACAGAACCCGACATGAAATGACACATGGTTTTCATACAGTTAACCATGTCATTTCATGCAGTTTGATGTATGGTTTTCACTAAGAATTACATGAGTGTATGTGTGCAAAATTTCATACATTTAGGGGTTAATTAAATGTGTCAATTCGTTGTAAAAAAATGTGTGGGCTCCCGTGGTATTTTCTCCACCAGACAGGGAAAGCCAGCAACTGAAGACAGATATTAGTAGCCCAGAGAGGGACCATTATTTTTGTGCCCCCCCTGACTACTAACATCTCCCCCCAGCCACCCCAGAAAAGGCACATCTATGATTAGATGTGACTTTTCGGGCACTTAGCCTGTCTATTCCCATTGCCCTGTAGGGTGGCTAATGGGTTATTAATGGGTTAAGGCCACCTTGCTATTGAAAGGTGACTTTAAGCCAGGTTAATAATTGAGAATTGCCAAGACAATCTATGTTCCCTAATTGGGGAATATTTTGCAAAGGAGATGGTTGCTGACTATATGTATGACTAGGTGACTATTATGCACTACCTGCAGAGTCAACATGTTTGCAGCACTTATGCAGGTATAAAGAAAAGCATGGCCACAGAAGGAGCCAGGAATTAAAATTCCCCCAAAATTCAAGAAGTTACACAGCAAAGAAGGGCTACACTATTTACCTGACTTGGTCACAGAAATTATTAGGATAAAACCCATGTAATAAAGATGGAGGCAAAACAGGAGAAAAATAGTGATGAGACAACCACTCAAGACCTACAAATTCAAGGAGGGGGAGGTTGCTTAATATTGCTGTGTGAACAGCCTTAAGCAGGGCAGATAAGAAACAATGAAATTGTCAGAAAGGGCTAAGTTGTTTAAAATTATAACACCAAAATGATTTCACTTCTATAAGTACAATTTTCTTTCACAAAATAAACAATTTAACAAATGACCAAGACAAAAACAGCACTAATCTCAATATATGCCATGATGACTGGATGCAACAAATTAATGCACATCATCAAGCAGAGTTGCACCATCTAAACAGCCAGGTTCAGTCTTACCCACACTGTGTTCTTTCTCCAGCAGAAACAGTAATTTCCAATCTCATGGACTTCTTGGTCAACAGATTTTACCAGTGGCAAGAACTGGTCGCGCTTACTATGTGCATACTGTCTTGTCCCGACTCTAGTGTAATGTCAGAGAGGGTGTCCAGCGCAGCCGGCAGCTTTGTGACACTGAAGTGGAGCCGGTCATCATGGAAAATCTACTAAAGTAAGAGAATGGAGGTGTATACCAGGCACCAAATATCCAAAATAATACAATAGAAACAAAAATAAATACAACATTTTGAAAAAATACTATATTGATACCAATAACTTCTAGATATACTTTTAAAAGCACTTAAAAAACAAGCAAGAGGTAAAGAAATAACCTTACACAGCAAAGCACATTAACCATGTCTTAATAAACAAGGGTAGAAACAAAAGACTGACTGACTTTGAATTTTTTCAGATTAAAAACAGTACATACGAGGGGCATTCATTAAAGATTTACCCTGACCCACTTCTATTTATCACAGGATGCTGAAACTGTACATGTGTAATGACATAAGTCTCTATAGGTTACGTGCCAATTTGCATCTCAGAACTGACAACAGTCTTGAATTAAGGGTGCCAAAGTGGTGTGAGGTTTGATAATTTACCCAGTGGAATAGAGCAGTCATCAAGTTCCTTTACTTGAAAGGCCACACACCAAAGGAGACGTTCGATGAGATGAAAGAAGTTTATGGTGATGATTTCCCATCATATTATGTAGGCAAGAACTGGCATCGTCAATTCAATTCAAATGTGGTCGGACTTCAGTGCAAACAGCTCCAATTCCAGGGCGACTCCACTGTGCTATTGATGTACACACCATCCAGCAAGTGGAGGTCGACACTTTGGAAAATCGCAGCATAACCATTCGCCACCTAACCCAAAATATCAAGATTAATGTAGAGTCCGTGGAAAAAATTATCCAAGACCATCTTCACATGCATAAGGTATCCGCTTTCTGGGTTCCCCGGCTGCTCACACCTTTCCAGAATCATGAACGAGTCGAATGCTCTCAGGCTCTATTGATGATGTGCCATGGAAACCAAGAGGACTTTTTCAACAGACTGATCACACAGGATGAAAGCTGCGTTCATCACTATGATCCTGAGGCTAAAGTCCGGTTGATGCAGTGGAAGCATCATGATTCACCTCCTCCAAAGTAGGAATGCGCCCAACCCTAGGCAGGCAAGGTCAAGCTCACAGTATTTTAGGACCAGCACAGAGTAGTATTGATGGATTTCCTAACAAAGGGTGCCGTGATCACTGGGGCATACTATGCTTCACCGCTGAAGAAATTGCAGAGGACATCAAAAGTAAGAGACGGGGCATGCTCACCAAAGGTGTCCGCCTTCTGCAAGACAATGCACCAGTTCACAACTCACATATTGCCCAAATGGAAGCATGCTCCTGTGGCTTTGAAATTCTGACACATTCCCCTTATTCACCCGACCTCACATCATCGGACTTCAACCTCTTTCCAACAATGAAGTTATTTTTGAAAGATAAGCATTTTCCAAATGTTGAGACTCTGATTTCTGAAGTCACAACATGGCTTTTGGAGCAAACTGTCGCCTTCAACAAGCAAGGTGTTTGCAGTTGCTTAAAGAGATGTAAGAAATGTGTGTCTCTAGGTGACATCTATGTAGAGAAGGACTAATAACTGTGCCAAGTTTCGTTGCTCTCAGTGCTCAGGAAGTGGGTCAGGGGAAATCTTTAATGAACACCCCTCATACCCTGAGATAATTCAGTGAAGTTGAAGAATTTGGATTTCAAAAGATCAGCTCATCTCTACTCTTAGCTGAAAAAGTAATGTAGTTAGATACAGTATACTTGGATCGAGATAAATAACAGAGAAAAAGTGTGCTGATCTTCAGTTTTAGTTAAAGGGGATATCCTTGACTTTAAAAAAAGTGTTTAAGCACTAGCAGGAATGAATTTGCTAACAGAGGAAATTACCTGCTTGTTGTACCCAGGGCCAGTCATTGACTGTTCCTGCTGGGGATTCAGCTGCTCCTTGTCAATAGAGTGGCTGTTTCTTTTCCTGTGTCTTTTCCTGTCAATAGAGCAGAAGTTTCTCTTCCGGGTGACATGCTGATTGACAGCCTGCTACCCCAATTAGGTAGCGGAGAGTCGACTGTCAATCAGCATAACATCAGTAGTCCCGTCCTGTCAACAGGAAAATAAATTGCTGCTCTGTTGATGTGATGTAAAAGGGAGTCTTTGACTGCCCTGTGCCGGCCGAGGATGGCATCAGACACAACAGGCAGATAGGTACATGACCGTTATTGATTTGGTACTTTTTTCTTTTTTTTAGTCCCCGTTATTCCCTTTAAAGTAATATACCCTATGTATTAGTGATAACATGTTTGCCAAAAGAAAGTATCTCTAGAATACCATACTGTACAATAGTTTGCCTTTGAAATCGTGTTTACTTAATTAGCTGGGATGTTACTGTCAATGCTTTCAAACCACAAACAGAATCATTTTAAATGTTCTACAAAACGTTTCCTATACATAATGGAGGATGAACATTTCCAGACAATTCCATTATAAACATAGAACAGGCACATCATGATTTAGGATCAAATACAAAGACGCTGAAAGGTTTTTTGGAAAATATTCTAATTAACAGAAATTTTCTGTTAACCACAAAACCCTCACTTAGGCGTCCAGAGAGACTGTATGTTTTCATTACACATTTCTCCAATAAACTGGTCAGCAGAAAATCTTATTGACCATTAATGATGTACAAATATAAGTTTAGCTAAATCACTTCCAAATAAGCTACAGGAGAAAATATAGTGTTGTATTTTAGAAAACATTTTTTTGTAATAGAAGTACATTGCATACACTAAATGTTGACTTCATTAGAGACACTCATCTAGTACAACATTGGACCTCTTTTGGCCTTCAGAATTTCAGCAATTTGTCATGCCATAGATTTCATAAGGTATTGAAATCTTTCTGCAGACATATTGGTCTATGTTGCCAGGAAAGCTTCTTGCAATTACCAAAAATTAGATGATGGTGCTGACATGCTCTAACCAACCTGTTCTACCTCTCCTCAGAGATGCCCCATAAGATCAACATCAAAAGACAGTAACAATATTCCCCATTACTCAATATCCACCATTGTATACTGTTAAGATCTTGCAGGAAGAGTTAATTTATTAATGTAGCTTGTACCAAAATTATGAAAAAGAAATATGAATTTTTCTGTCAAGTATTTTTTTTCCCACTACTCAATAATTCAACTTTTACACTCTTTGGGCAACTGGATCCTTTGTCTTTCTTTTCCCTCAGTTAATAATGGCATGTGAAGTGATCATCTGCTGTTGTAGTCCTTCCATGGTAAGGAACAACAAGATAGATTTTTAAGTTGTAGTATCAGTATTGTAATTGGCTGGGTATTGATTATCAGAATGATTCCTGACATCCTCGTCTGATCCCTTTCTTCAATAAGTGGCACATGCACAAAGTACACTCTTTTGTTTTACAGCATATTGCTCCTGAAGCAAGGTATACTCTTGACACATTGCTTGGAAAAAATCCTGGAGGTTAGCAGTTGTCAAAACAATGGTCCCAGATAGCCTAACACTGATGACTAGGTCTCCTTCCAAGTCACTGGGATCACTCTATTTTATAATTAAAATCGAGATTTACGTTATACCTGATTCAAATGGCTAATTTTCACACAAAGAAGCTGTGATTGTGAAAGTGTAGGTGTTTCCAATAAAATGTCCATTTAGTACATGTTAATGTAGATCTATTTTTCATGTAAACCAATGCCAGTTGAGCTAACAGACTTTCAACGTAGTTAAATGCCTCACTGTTTTGGGCTCATGTGTCTATCCTTCTCTCCATACCGTTAGGCCGCTGTGAGCATACACAGTTTTGCCACTGTTATAGTGTTCATGAAATAAATGATTGTATATTAACACTATCAAACTTCATCTTTTTTTGTCTTACTGACTGTATGTTTTATTATCGGAACAGTTCAAAACCACATCACCCAATCTAAAATAAAACACCCAGTAAAAAAACCCAAATAGATAATGTATGATCTAATTATAATTCTGCTGCAATTCAGAGCTCAAACCTCAACTTAAGCCCCAGGCAGGGGCTTAATGTTTGCAGTCACAAAGGGTACAATCGTGAAATGCAGGAGGGGGGCCCGTCGAAACCCATGCCAATTTTACTTGAATGCAAATTCAGCTAAAATGTATTTCATTACAATTCACACTATTACCCAATCAGAGGCTGGCAGCTGAATTCAGGATGCCGCAGGTCATGGGTGAGCACAAGGGGCACACTATGCAGCTGTTGTGGGGGCCCCTGGGGCCAGCAGAGCGGCAGAAGGTGACAGGAGGCAGAAGCCGGCTGTTGCATCAAAAGCCTGTCCCCGCTGCTAATGAGAAATGAATATTCACTTTTCCCCATACTCCAAGGGCGTGGAGTGGAGTGAACATTCATTTCACTTTAACAGCGGGCAGTGTTAGCCGCAGCAGCCGGCTAACACATCCACACTTCCCGCTATCTTGGCCGGTAAACCAGGGTCCCTGTACCCCCAAGGGCCCTCAGCCCACGCAGCCACTATGAAGTAGTAAGTCAGGGGGGCTCGGCATCAGCGCCACCCCCAAGTGTGCGCCGTATTCAACTGTATCGGCATCATAGAGAGCGTCAGATGATGCTCCCCCTCCCATTATTCCCCTCTGCCTCTGTCACAGTCAGTGCACGATGACGTCAATTCATCACGCACCCGCTATTTGTCTGGCAGATGGCAGCGCAGCTCCTGACACCGGACAGAGCTGGAATCAGAGTGGGAGTGAGCAGGAGAGGTGAGTATTGTGTTTGTTTATATATATATATATATATATATATATATATAAATCAGTGAGTCCTGGTTGCATGATACCCTATGAGGGGGCAGCATTATACCCTATGAGAGGGGCAGCATTATACCCTATGAGAGGGTAGCATTATACCCTATGAGGGGGCTGTATTATACCCTATGAGGGGTGCATTACACCTTATGAGAGGGGCAGCATTATACCCTATGAGGGGGGATGCATTAAACCCTATGAGGGGGGCTGCAATATACTCTGTGAGGGTGCTGCATTATACCCTATTAATGGAGTTGCATTATACCCTATGAGGGGAGCTGCGTTTTACCCTATGAGGAGAGCTACATTATACCCTATGAGGAGACAGCATTATACCCTATGAGGGGGCTGCATTATACCTTATGAGGGGGGCTGCATTATGCCCTATGAGGGGCAGTATTATAGCCTATGAGGGAGGCAGCATTATACCCTATGAGGGGTGCATTACAGCTTATGAGAGGGGAAGCATTATACCCTATGAGGGGGGCTTCATTAAACACTATGAGGGGGGCTGCATTATACTCTGTGAGGGGGCTGCATTATACCCTATTAATGGAGTTGCATTATACATTATGAGGGGAGCTGCGTTTTACCCTATGAGGAGAGCTACATTATACCCTATGAGGGGGCAGCATTATACCCTTTGAGGGGGCAGCATTATACCCTATGAGGAGGGCTGCATTATACCCTATGAGGAGGTGCATTACACCTTATGAAGGGGCATCATTATATCCTATGAGTGGGTCTGCATTATACCCTATAAGGGGGCTGCATTATACCCTATGAGAGGAGATGCATTATACCCTATAACGGGGCTGCATTATACGCTATGAGGGGGGCTGCATTATACCCTGTGAGGGGGCTGCATTATACCCTATTAGGAGAGCTGCATTATACCCTATGAGGGGAGCTGGATTATACCTTATGAGGAGAGCTGCATTATACCTTATGAGGGGGCAGCATTATATCCTATGAGGGAGACAACATTATATCTTATAAGGGGGACTGTATTATACCCTATGAGGGCCATTATACCCTATGAGGGGGGCTGCATTAAACCCTATGAGGGGGGCTGCATTATACTCTGTGAGGGGGGCTGCATTATACCCTGTGATGGAGCTGCATTATACCCTATTAATGGAGTTGCATTATACCCTATGAGGGGAGCTGCGTTTTACCCTATGAGGAGATCTACATTATACCCTATGAGGGGGCAGCATTATACCCTATGTGGGGGGCAGCTTTACACCCTATGAGGGAGGCTGCATTATACCCTATGAGGGGGCTGCATTATACCCTAAGAGAGGAGCTTCATTATACCCTATAATGGGGCTGCATTATACCCTATGAGGGGGGCTGTATTATACCCTGTGAGAGGGCTGCATTATACCCTATTAGGAGAGCTGCATTATACCCTATGAGGGGGCAGCATTATATCCTATGAGGGAGACAACATTATATCTTATAAGGGGGACTGTATTATATCCTATGAGGGCCATTATACCCTATGATGGGGGCTGCATTATAGCCTATGAGGGGGCTGCATTATATCCTATGCGGGCACTGCATTATACCCTATGATGGGGCTGCTTGATATTCTATGGGGGCTACATTAGATTATGTGGGAGGCTACATTATTCTATATGAGGAGGGCTGCATTATACTATACGAGGGGGCTGCATTATACTCTGAGGGGGTTACATTATATTCTGTGGAGGGCTGCATTTTACTATATGAAGGGAGCTGCATTATATTCTGCGGGGGTTACATTATAGTCTGTGGGGGTTAAATTATATTATGTGGGGAAACATTATACTATATTAGGGGGTTGCATTATACTATATGAGGGGGCTGCATTATACTCAGCGGGATAACATTATATTCTGTGGGGAGGCTGCATTATACTATATCAGGCTGGTTGCATTATACCCTATGAGGGGACTGCATTATATTCTATGAGGGGTCTACATTATACTATAAGAGGGCTGCAGTATATTGTATGTGGGCTACATTATATTCTAAGGGGCTACTTTATATTCTATGAGGGGGCTACATTGTTTTCTATAAGGGGGCTGCATTATACTATATGAGGGAGCTACATTATATTCAATGAGTGGGCTACCTTATATTTTATGAGGGGACTGCATTATATTTATGAGGGGGCTGCATTATATTCTATGAGGGGGCTACATTTTATTCTATGAGGGGGCTGCATTACTCTATATAAGGGAGCTACATTATATTCTAATGGGGGCTACTTTATATTCAATGAGGGGTCTACATTGTATTCTATAAGGGGGCTGCATTATACTACATGAAGGGGCTACATTATATCCAATGAGGGGCTGCAGTATATTATATTAGAGGGCTGCATTGTATTCTATATGGGGGCTACATTATATTATGTGAGGGGGCTGCACTATATTCTATTAGAAGGCTGCATTATATTCTATAAGGGGGCTACATTATATTCTATGAGGGGGCTGCATTATTCTATATGAGGGAGCTACATTATATTCTATGAGGGGGCAGCATTATATTCTATGAGGGGGTTACATTATATTCTATGAGGGGGTTACCCCAACTCCTGCTGTTAGAACCCTCTTGTTAGGTTTTTTCAGTTTGCTGGTCACATGACCTTTTTTCCCTATTTAGTCTGGCTCCGTCCTTCTGGCTTTGCTGGACTTCATTGTATTATCTACTCTTAAGCTAGCCGGGTGCTTAGGTGCCTTACTCAGTCAGTTTTGCTTGATCTTAGGATCTCTAAGTAATTTGTTTTTCTGTTTAATTTTCCCTGCTACAATTTCTGTTAGGAGGTGTCCACCTTTTCTCCCAGTCCCTAGATCTTGTAGGGATTCCTCCCTCGCAACTATAGGTCTTCGTTCAGACTAGCCTAGGACTTTAGCGGGTCTGGTCGCAGGATCAGGTTCCCTGTTACATCGTAGGGATCCAGCTTAGTTATATTGTAGGACAGGATTCCCATCTTTCCTTAGTGCTTGTAGCAGATCATAACAGTAAGTCCAGCCCAAAAAAAAAAAAAATCTCTAAGGAAAGATTTTCTGTTTCCATCATGGTGTCGGTTCAGGATTTGGCTCAACGCCTGCAGGGACTTTCTCTGGAGGTGGCTGAGATCCAGCAACACGTGAGTAGTTGTTCTGGAGCACATTTCGTGGTGCCAAAGGTACGTTTGCCTGATTTATTTTTTGGTGAACAACAAGATTTTTTTTCTTTTAAAAATGCTTGCTTGTTGTATTTCCGTTTGAGACCCAGATCCTCTGGTGATGAATCACAGGGCATAGGGTTCATAATGTCACTTTTGCGCAAAGAACCTCAGGACTGGGCCTTTTCTCTGCAGCCTAGTGATCCATGCTTTAGATCAGTGGATAGTTTTTTTTCTGCTTTGGGGTTATTGTATGACGATCCTGATCGTGTTTCATCAGCTGAGACAGAATTGAGACGTTTGAGACAGGGATCAGGTAATGTGGAAAAATATTGTACTCACTTCCGAAGGTGGTCCACTCAGGTGGGGTGGAACGATTCAGCTTTGAAAAGTTTATTTCTTGCAGGGTTAAGTGAAAGGGTTAAAGATTTGCTGATTGCTTATCCTATACCTGGTAACTTGCAAGAGGCTATGCAATTAGCCATATGGGTGGATAGGAGACTGCGTGCAAGGATTAATGAGAGTAAATCTGCCTTGTCAGCTCCAAGTCTGGGGAGGGACTGTACTGACATTGGAGAGCCGATGGAAATTGGAGCAATGGCACCTCACTCTCGGGAAAAAGACCGTAGATTTGCTGAAGGTTTGTGTTTCTATTGTGGCAAATCTGACCATTTCATTAAGAACTGTGTGCTTCGTATGAATAAAGAGAAAAAAAAATGAGGTCAGTTTCGCCCGTATAGCTTGTTTAAACAATAAAGGTGTCTTTCTTTCTGCTACCACTGCTGTTGAGGAGGAATTAATGGAGTTTCGGGTATTTGTGGATTGTGGTTCAACTCTCAATGTGATTGATGGGAAATTTTTGGAATAACTAAAATTAAAACCCAAACTTCTGTCTTACCCTATTAATGTGGTTTCTGTGGATGGTTCTCCCTTGAAAAATGTTACTCACCATATCTGTGAATTTCCTCTTACTATTAATGGTGTTCATCAAGAGAATTTGGATTTGATAGTTTT
The DNA here is from genome assembly GCA_033576555.1 of Oophaga sylvatica. Classification (NCBI taxonomy): domain Eukaryota; kingdom Metazoa; phylum Chordata; class Amphibia; order Anura; family Dendrobatidae; genus Oophaga; species Oophaga sylvatica. The sequence continues at coordinate 19,373 of JARQOD010001032.1, read as the reverse complement.
GAATAATTTGCCTTCACCTGTGATTTTGGGGTTACCTTGGTTAAAATTGCACAATCCGGTACTGGATTGGTCTACCAATGAAATTAAGTCCTGGAGTCCTAATTGTTATGACAAGTGTTGTAACGGGCGTATTGCTGCTGTAGTTAAGGGGGAGTTACCTGTACCTATTCAGGATTTTTGGAAAGTTTTTTCTGATAAGGAATCGCAGTATTGCCTCCTCATAGAGATCATGATTGTGCAATTGAATTTGTCCCTGGAGCAACTCTTCCTAAAAATCGTTTATTTAATTTGACTATTCCTGAGAGAAAGGCTTTGAAGGAATACATACAGACAAGCTTGGCCGCCGGTCACATTAGGCCTTCCAAGTCTCCTGTGGCGGTTGGATTTTTTTTTTGTTAAAAAAAAGGACGGCGGTTTACGGCCTTATCTAGACTTTCGTTAGATTAATAAAATCACTGTATGCAATCCTTACCCACTGCCATTGATTCCTGATTTGTTTAACCAGTTAGTGGGGGCCAAGTGGTTCTCGAAAATTGATCTTCGAGGGGCATACAATTTGTTGTGCATGAAGGAGGGGGATGAATGGAAGACTGCGTTTAACACTCCACTGGGTCATTTTGAGAATCTGGTTATGCCTTTTGGGCTTTCCAGTGCTCCGGCATTTTTTCAGAATCTTATTATTGACATCCTTAGACTTTTGATCGGCAGAAGTGTGGTTGTGTATTTGGATGACATTTTGATTTATTCACCGGATTTGGAGTCTCAGTGGAGGAGTGTACGTGAAGTATTACAGTTACTGAGTGATAATTCACTTTTTGCCAAGCTAGAAAAATGTGAGTTCGCTGTACAGAGACTTAGTTTTTTGGGCTACATTGTCTTCAGTGAAGGTTTTGAGATGGACCCGGTGAAAGTGCAAGCTGTGCAGGATTGGCCTAGACCTATTGGTGTGAAATCAATACAGAGGTTTTTGGGGTTCGCCAATTATTATAGAAAATTCATTAAAACATTTTCTGTGATTGCCAAACCTCTGACCGATCTCACCAGGAAAGGTGCTGATGCGGTTCAGTGGACTACTGAGGCCATTGAGGCTTTTGTGTTGCTAAAGGAGAACTTCAGCTCTGCTCCCATCCTTACGCAGCCTGATGTGACTAAACCATTTTTGGTTGAGGTTGATGCTTCTTCTGTGGGGGTCGCGCGGTGTTGTGTTAGGAAAAGACGGATGGAGTACATCCCTGTGCTTTTTTTTCAAAGAAATTTTCTGAGTCTGAACTAAATTATGATATCGGTAATCGGGAATTGTTGGCAATTAAACTCGCATTTGAACACTGGCGTCATTTTTTGGAGGGAGCGGAATTTCCCGTTCATGGCTTCACCGATCATAAAAATCTGGTCTACCTTGATGCTGCCAAATGCTTGAATGCCCGTCAGGCTAGGTGGAGAACAAGGGTTTGGCACATGAATCAAAAAAATGGTGCAAGTGAACGGGATCGAGGACCCCTTAAATCATAATGTCTCATAAACACTGCACTCATAGAAAAAATTGCTTCAAGTGAATTTTTATTAACATATATGAAAAAAGCGACAAGTAATTGACGTTTCGGCCTCCACTGGGCCTTGATCACAAAGTCGCTGTAAAAAATAGAGAGTAAACATTATAACCAGTGACAAAGAGAAATATATACATATATACACAAATATATACAAATATGGGACTATAGGAAGTCCATGTCATAGTACATGAATGGTTGGATAATAGGCATAGAATTCAATCTTGATCAACAAGACATAGACAGAGACCTGGTTAAGGAGAAAATGACGAGCAACAAAAAACAAAATGACACATTGAGATGTAAGAACCCAGTAAAAATACATATTTTTGAACACATACCCTTATTGTGATGGTTTATGTTAGGGCTCAAGTTCCTGCTGCTGCACAAGGGGAGTCTTGAACCGGTCCCCTGCGGTCTCCCATTCATCTCCGGCCGCAGTGGAGCCTGCTCTGCAGAGACATCAGTCCAAGCGTCTTGCCCATTCCAGTACTGTGCAGTGACTTGCTGCTGCCTTTCCTGGATCTGCTATTATAGCCAGTGCTGGAGCAGACGTCTTTGGGACAAAGTCCTGCGTTTTCCCTTCTGAGCATGCCCAGAGTGAGATCTCTCATTGGAGATCAGGAGTCACATGCTCAGGTGCCACGGCAGCTCCTATTGGTCCGCCAGGAAGGCCCTGTTACTACTGATGTTCTGGAGCAAGTTTCATTGGTCCTTGTTTCTGGCAGGTCCTGTAGCTGTTGCTATAAAAGGGTAGCATGGCTGGCCGCCATGCGCTAATATCAACCATTGTATGCTATGCGCCAGTGTGGTCATGCGTGTGTGTGGTTAGGGACCCAGCTGAAATAAGCCACTAGAATACCGACTTAATCGGTGAGGAGTTTGGTGTGCTAGCTGGTCAGAGTCGGCATCCTAGATGCCCTAGATTACCGGCATAACCGGTGAGGAGTTTTGATTGCCGTATTCAGGGTCTGGCGTTCAGACGCCATAGATTGCGGGTGACTCCCGCGAGGACATTAGCACATGACCACGCTTTATGTACGCTTAGCACTTAACTGTGTACCTGAGAGCCTGACAGGACACAGCACTTTTCCTCAGCGGCCCTGTGACGTAACAGGGTTCGCTTTCAACGCTAGACAGCGCCCTAGCGTGTTTTCTTTGCGACTCAGTTGTGTTTAGTGAGTTCGCACACATCGCCATATAGCGCTGCGGCTCTCCTGCTAGCGGCTCTGTGGAGTAACAGAGTTAGCAATTATTGCCACAGCGCATTACGGCGTTTATCTTGGCGACTCTGCGGGATAACAGAGTTTGCTTCTTACGCCATTTTTACTAGCAGCAGGCACCGCTTGCACGGTGGACCCCGGGCTGCGAACGCACCTCTCTACATCATATATTTGGTGCGTTCCGCAGACCCTTACCATAATACTAGCGCCAGGGTCTGGCTAGTAAAATGGCGGATAAACAGCGTTTACAGCTGTACATCCAGCAGCTGGAGGGTAGGTTGGCGGCTCTTGAGCGCACAACCTCAGCTGTGGATGTTACCGCAGTCGCTGTTCAGGCTGCTAGCGTAGCTGCAGCCAGTTTGTCCTCTGCCACCTCTGTCCCTACATTGTCCCACCTCCCACTTCCAGACAAGTTTGCTGGTGACAGCAAGCAATGTCGGGGATTCGTGAGTCAGTGCTTCATACACCTCGAGCTTCTGGCTGCACGTTTCCCCACGGATCGGCACAATTGGGCTTTGTGATAGCTCTTCTGTTGGGCAGAGCGTTGGAGTGGGCAACGCCGCTGTGGGAGCGCGACGACCGTGTGGTGCAGAGCACTTCTCGTTTTCTGGAGGCTCTGAAAAAGGTTTTTCTAGGACCTCAGGTCACCCACGATACGGCGCTCAAACTGCTAGCAAGTACCCAGGGTTCGGCTTTGGTCAGCCATTTTGCTGTCCAGTTTCGGACTCTGGCCTCGGAATTAGAGTGGCCAGATAAAGTCCTCATTCCCGTGTTCTGGAGAGGACTGGCGGGTCATGTGAAAGACGCCTTGGCTACCAGGGAGATTCCTGCCACACTGGAGAAGCTTATCGCTATTTCCACCCGCGTTGACCTCCGTTTCCACGAGCGGAGGCTGGAACGTGTCCAGTGTAGGCATAGGGTTCGGTTGGCTCCAACCTTCACCAACCCTCTGGAGTCGCCCGTTCAGGCGCCCGACCTTCAGGAGGTTGCTCCTGCAGGATCTAAATCTCGGGTCACTCGTCCATCCCCGATTTGTTATATTTGCCAGCAGAAGGGACATTTTGCCAACCGATGTCCACAGCGCCTGAATAAACAGTCGCGCCCAGTAACCGTAGGAACATGGTCACTGGACGCCATGAGTTTTGCCCCTAAAGTGCTCCTCAAGGGGATAATTACCCACGATTCTACCACCCTACCCATCAAGCTGTGTGTGGATTCTGGGGCAGAGGGGAATTTTATGTCATCCTCCTTTGCTTCTCGCCACACCATGCCTTTGGTGCTGCTGGCTGAACCAGTATCGGTACGATTGTTGAACGGAGCAATTCTGCCCTCACAAATCACCCATCAGTCTGTCCCACTTACCTTGTCTATGTCTCCTTTCCATCAGGAGAATATATCATTTTTTATCCTCCCTGAGGGTATAGATGAGGTTTTGTTGGGATTACCCTGGCTCCGCCACCACTCTCCCCATATTGAGTGGTCTTCAGGGAGAATTCTGGGTTGGGGTAATTTATCTAAAGGCAGATGCATTAGGGACAGCGTGCAGGTCAACACCACTGAGATGCCCATAGACCTCTCTCCTCTTCCCAAGGTCTATTGGTCCTATGCCGACGTTTTCTCGAAGAAGGCTGCGGAGACTCTTCCGCCTCATCGCCCCTATGACAGTCCTATCGATCTCTTGCCTGGAGCTGAGCCTCCTAGAGGAAGGGTTTATCCCCTCTCTCTTCCTGAGACAGAGGCCATGTCCCAATATATTCAGGAGAACTTGGCAAGGGGATTCATTAGGAAGTCGGTGTCACCAGCGGGAGCGGGATTCTTCTTTGTGCAGAAGAAGAACGGAGAATTACGTCCTTGCATTGATTATAGGGGTCTCAACGCTATCACCGTGAAAAATAAGTATCCTTTGCCGCTAATCTCTGAGCTCTTTGACAGGCTTCGGGGAGCAAGGGTATTTACTAAGCTTGACCTGCGGGGTGCGTATAACCTGATTCGCATCCGTGAGGGGGACGAATGGAAGACGGCATTTAACACCAGAGATGGGCATTATGAATATCTGGTAATGCCCTTTGGCCTCTGTAATGCTCCAGCTGTCTTCCAAGACTTTGTGAACGACATCTTCCGGGATATGTTGACCACCTCGGTGGTAGTCTATCTGGATGACATTCTCATCTTTTCTCCAGATATGGCCTCCCACCGGAGAGATGTCTGCAAGGTCTTCGACCTATTGCGAGCAAATTCCCTATATGCGAAGTTGGAGAAGTGCATGTTTGAGCAGGAGTCTCTACCTTTCCTGGGCTATATCATCTCCACCCAGGGATTGGCTATGGATCCTACCAAACTACAGGCTGTGATGGATTGGCAAGAACCCCACTCCCTTAAGGCGGTGCAGCGCTTTATGGGGTTCATTAACTACTATCGCCAATTCATTTCCCACTTCTCTACTTTGGTAGCTCCCTTGGTAGCCCTCACCAAGAAGGGAGCTAATCCCAAGTTGTGGTCAGAGGAGGTCACCAAGGCATTCTCCTCCATCAAGTCGCATTTCGCCAGTGCTCCCATCTTACATCGCCCCGATGTCGATAAACCGTTTACCTTAGAGGTGGATGCCTCTTCTGTTGGTGCTGGAGCAGTCCTTTTTCAAAAGGATGCCCAGGGTCGGAAGCATCCCTGCTTCTTCTTTTCCAAGACCTTTACACCAGCAGAGAGGAACTATTCCATCGGGGACAGGGAGTTGCTGGCTATGAAGTTGGCCTTCTCCGAGTGGAGACATCTTCTGGAGGGGGCTCGCTTCCCCTTCCAAGTATTCACGGACCACAAGAACTTGGTGTATTTGCAGACAGCCCAGCGGCTAAATTCCCGTCAGGCCAGATGGTCCTTGTTTTTCTTCCGGTTCCATTTCACCCTCCATTTCCTCTCCGGTGAGAAGAACATTCGCGCAGACGCTCTATCCCGCTCCGTGGTGTCCTCTGAGGAGGTGGTGGAGGAGCCTCGGCTTATTGTCCCCACAGAAAGCCTAAGAACGGTGGCTCCGGTTTCGCTTGAGTCTGTGCCTCCGGGCAAGACTTTTGTGCCCACCAATTTGCGACCTGAAGTACTCTCTTGGGCACATTTGTCCAGGGTGGGTGGACATTTTGGGACTAAAAGGACTTCTGAGTTGCTGGCGAGGACATACTGGTGGCCGCAGATGGCCCGGGACGTCAGGGAATACGTTCAGGCGTGCGTCTCCTGCGCCAAGAATAAGTCCCCTCGACAACGGCCAGCTGGGTTACTTTTCCCTTTACCGGTGGCAGACAGGCCTTGGGAGATGGTCGGGATGGATTTTGTGGTGGGCTTACCCAAGTCTCGGGGCTGCACCATCATCTGGGTGATAACTGACCACTTCTCCAAAATGGTGCATTTAGTGCCGTTACCACGCTTACTGTCTGCACGGGCCTTGGCAGCATTATTCATTAGGCATATTTTCCGCCTACACGGTATGCCAGACAAAATTGTCAGTGATCGAGGTCCCCAGTTTGCGTCTCGGTTCTGGAGAGAGCTGTGTCGTTTACTCAGCATTGAGTTGAATCTCTCCTCTGCATACCATCCCGAGACGAATGGGTTGGTAGAGAGGGCCAACCAGACCTTGGTCACATACTTGTGACATTTTATCTCTGCCAGGCAGGATGACTGGGCATCCTTGCTACCGTGGGCTGAGTTCGCTCTAAATAATGCTGTGGCTGACTCCACTGGACAGACCCCATTCCTCCTGAACTACGGTCAGCATCCGCGGGTACCAGTGCCCATGCCCGTGTCTTCCGCCGATTCCAGGGTGGCAGACTGGGCTGTGGAGGCATGGGACATTTGGGACCGCACCCAGGATGCCATTCAGGCCTCCAAAGAGAGGATGAGGTCTTCGGCCGATGCCCATCGGCGCCCCGCTCCTACATTTGCTCCGGGTGACCTAGTGTGGCTTTCTGCCCGAAACATCAGGCTACGTGTAGAGTCCACAAAGTTGGCACCTCGCTTTTTGGGCCCCTTTAAAGTACTTGAGCAGGTGAACCCGGTGGTTTACCGCCTAGCCCTTCCGCCTCGCCTTGGCATCATTGACACCTTTCACGTGTCCCTCCTGAAACCCGTGGCCATTTCCCGGTTTTCCGAGTCATCTGCCGGGACGTTGGGTTCATCTACCGACGATCATGAGGTGAACGCCATTGTTGGGTGCAAGGTGGTACGAGGCAAAAATTTTATTTGGTGGATTTGAGGGGTTATGGGCCTGAGAGCCTGCTGAGCATGTTCACGCTCCGCAGCTCATCGCTGCCTTTGAGCGCAGCGAGGCCCAGAGAAGGGGGGCCCTAGGAGGGGGGGTAATGTTAGGGTTCGAGTTCCCGCTGCTGCACAAAGGGAGTCTCGAACCGGTCCCGCTGCGGTCTCCCATTCATCTCCGGCCGCAGTGGAGCCTGCTCTGCAGAGACATCGGTCCAAGCGTCTTGCCCATTCCAGTACTGTGCAGTGACTTGCTGCTGCCTTTCCTGGATCTGCTATTATAGCCAGTGCTGGAGCAGACGTCTTTGGGACAAAGTCCTGCGTTTTCCCTTCTGAGCATGCCCAGAGTGAGATCTCTCATTGGAGATCAGGGGTCACATGCTCAGGTGCTACGGCAGCTCCTATTGGTCCGCCAGGAAGGCCCTGTTACTACTGATGTTCTGGAGCAAGTTTCATTGGTCCTTGTTTCTGGCAGGTCCTGTAGCTGTTGCTATAAAAGGGTAGCATGGCTGGGCCGCCATGCGCTAATATCAACCATTGTTTGCTATGCGCCAGTGTGGTCATGCATGTGTGTGGTTAGGGACCCGGCTGAAATAAGCCACTAGAATACCGACTTAATCGGTGAGGAGTTTGGTGTGCTAGCTGGTCAGAGTCGGCGTCCTAGATGCCCTAGATTACCGGCATAACCGGTGAGGAGTTTTGATTGCCGTATTCAGGGTCTGGCGTTCAGACGCCATAGATTGCGGGTGACTCCCGCGAGGACATTAGCACATGACCACGCTTAGCACTTAACTGTGTACCTGAGAGCCTGACAGGACACAGCACTTTTCCTCAGCGGCCCTGTGACGTAACAGGGTTCGCTTTCAACGCTAGACAGCGCCCTAGCGTGTTTTCTTTGCGACTCAGTTGTGTTTAGTGAGTTTGCACACATCGCCATATAGCGCTGCGGCTCTCCTGCTAGCGGCTCTGTGGAGTAACAGAGTCGCACTTATTGCCACAGCGCATTACGGCGTTTATCTTGGCGACTCTGCGGGATAACAGAGTTTGCTTCTTACGCCATTTTTACTAGCAGCAGGCACCGCTTGCACGGTGGACCCCGGGCTGCGAACGCACCTCTCTACATCATATATTTGGTGCGTTCCGCAGACCCTTAACAGTGTAAAGGGGTATTTCTGGATATCCTAAAACAGGACTAGTCCGGAGTAGAGGAATCTTGTCCTTAATAAAGTTACTAAAATAGATCAGGATAAAGTAAATCATGGATATCCAGTATTATATATTTTGTATTTTTTATATATATATGTTCCATGTATATAGGATATTAGTTAGAGTCACATCTAAGGTGGATAATAAAATATTGCAATAATATTGATCAAACTGGTACCTTTAGAAAATACAGTCATGGCCAAAAGTTTTGAGAATGACACAAATATTATATTTTCACATGATCTGCTGCCCTCTGGTTTTTATGTGTTTTGACAGATGTTTTTATCACAGACAGAAATATAATAATTGCAAACATATGAGTAACAAAAGCTTATATTGACAGTTAGAATGAGTTAATGCAGCATGTCAATATTTGCAGTGTTGACCCTTCTTCTTCAGGACCTCTGAAATTCTCCCTGGCATGCTCTCAATCAACTTCTGGACCAAATCCTGACTGATAGCAGTCCATTCTTGCACAATCAATGCTTTCATTTTGTCAGAATTTTTAGGTTTTTGTTTGTCCACCCGTCTCTTGATGATTGACCACAAGTTCTCAATGGGATTAAGATCTGGGGAGTTTCCAGGCCATGGACCCAAAATCTCTATGTTTTGTTCCCTGAGCCATTTAGTTATCACCTTTGCTTTATGGCAAGGTGCTCCATCATGCTGGAAAAGGCTATGTTGATCACCAAACTGCTCTTGGAGGGTTGGGAGAAGTTGCTCTTGGTGGACATTCTGGTACCATTCTTTATTCATGGCTGAGTTTTTAGGCAAGACGGTGAGAGAGCTGATTCCCTTGGCTGAGAAGCAACCCCACACATGAATGGTTTCAGGATGCTTAACAGTTGACATGAGACAAGACTGGTGGTAGCGCTCACCTTGTCTTCTCCGAATGAGGCGTTTTCCTGATGTCCCAAACAATCGAAAAGGGGATTCATCAGAGAAAATAACTTTACCCCAGTCCTCAGCAGTCCACTGCCTGTTCCTTTTGCAGAATATCAGTCTGTCCATGATGTTTTTTCTGGAGAGAAGTGGCTTCTTTGCTTCCCTCCTTGAGACCAGGCTTTGCTCCAAGAGTCTCCGCCTCACAGTGCATGCAGATGCATGCACACCTGCCTGCTGCCATTCCTGAGCAAGCTCTGCACTGCTGGTAGCCCGATCCCGCAGCTGAAACACTTTTAAGAGATGGTCCTGGCACTTGCTGGTCTTTCTTGGGCACCCTGGAGCCTTTTTGGCAACAATGGAACCTCTCTCCTTGAAGTTCTTGATGATGCGATAGATTGTTGACTGAGGTGCAATCTTTCTAGCTGCGACACTCTTCCCTGTTATGCCATTTTGTGCATTGCAATGATGACTGCACAGTGTTTCTTTAGAGATAACCATGGTTAACAGAAGAGAAACAATGATGCCAAGCACCAGCCTCCTTTTAAAGTGTCCAGTGGTGTTTATTCTTACTTAATCATGACAGATTGATCTCCAGCCATGTCCTCATCAACACCCACACCTGTGTTAATGGAGCAATCACTGAAAAGAGGTTAGCTGGTCCTTTTAAGGCAGGGCTGCAATGATGTTGAAATGTGTTTTGGGGGATAAAGTTCATTTTCTAGCCAAATATTGACTTTGCAAGTAATTGCTGTTAAGCTGATCACTCTTTATAACATTCTGGAGTATATGCAAATTGCCATTAGAAAAAGTGAAGCAGTAGACTTTTTAAAAATTAATATTTGTGTCATTCTCAAAACTTTTGGCCATGACTGTATAGTTGAGACGCATGAAAAATAATCCTGAAGAGTGATCCTGTAGGGAAAGAGGTCAGGATCATGTATATATGGTCTGGATCTTAATATAGTGCTGCTTATGACAGGATAAAGATCACAAAATTATATTGTGTTCACATGGATATAAGCATATATACACTGTGGCTAGAGATATTTACCAAATATATAGTGGTAGAAAGCCAACTGGAATGCTTGATAGCATATAAAGTATGCGGTTGCTGTTAGGCTGTAAATACAGGAATATGTAATAGTAAAGAATGTGGAGGTGCTAGTAATAGTACTTATCTTAAATGGCAGGAGCTCACAACAATCTATCACCACTTATATTCCATATTTTGAGCTGCTATATAACAGTATACTATCATTGTTTATATCCATATAACAAAGTGGATATGTTCACTAACATTACCCCTCATTACTCAGGCGCCGTTCCATTTCATTACAATTCCAAGTTATCACTATGACTACCACTCAATAGTGCCAATTTAGCAATAAGTATTATTCCCATCAGCACTCAGTGCGCAGGCGCCGGCCTGTGACATCACATCCTGCCTCCACTATGACCTAACGCTATTTTGTAGGTGCTTTTCGTTGCCACTAATCCCCACTGTGCATGCGCCGGCGTGCGACGTCACGTCCGGCCATGTGACCAACCAGCGCTTGATATAGCGCCATTGTGTGCTCATTACAGCTCCCACCAGCTTAGGCACAGATGTGCCAGTGTTCACACTGAGCCACCAATGCTCTGGACCTATTTCCCTACCACCACCAACGGATGTGAGCTCCTGCCATTTAAGATAAGTACTATTACTAGCACCTCCACATTCTTTACTATTACATATTCCTGTATTTACAGCCTAACAGCAACCGCATACTTTATATGCTATCAAGCATTCCAGTTGGCTTTCTACCACTATATATTTGGTAAATATCTCTAGCCACAGTGTATATATGCTTATATCCATGTGAACACAATATAATTTTGTTATCTTTATCCTGTCATAAGCAGCACTATATTAAGATCCAGACCATATATACATGATCCTGACCTCATTCCCTACAGGATCACTCTTCAGGCATATTTTTCATGCGTCTCAACTATATTTTCTAAAGGTACCAGTTTGATCAATATTATTGCAATATTTTATTATCCACCTTAGATGTGACTCTAACTAATATCCTATATACATGGACCATATATATATATAAAAAATACAAAATATATACCGTAATACTGGATATCCATGATTTACTTTATCCTGATCTATTTTAGTAACTTTATTAAGGACAAGATTCCTCTACTCCGGACTAGTCCTGTTTTAGGATATCCAGAAATACCCCCTTTAACACCATCACAATAAGGGTATGTGTTCAAAAATATGTATTTTTACTGGGTTCTTACATCTCAATGTGTCATTTTGTTTTTTGTTGCTCGTCATTTTCTCCTTAACCAGGTCTCTGTCTATGTCTTGTTGATCAAGATTGAATTCTATGCCTATTATCCAACCATTCATGTACTATAAAATACTGTCAAATAACACCGCACTCAGGATTATGCTTCAAAGTGAAAAAAAATTTTTATTGTTCAATGTCCTAATGTGAAAAACGACAAGCAATATTAACGTTTCGGCCACAGTCTGGCCTTGATCACAATGTCGCAGTATAGAGATGCTTTGGAGCGTATGGTTAACAAGGATCCCTTATAGAGAATTGGTGCAGGGCATAAGAAATAAATCCGGTACTTATGTTCACTTGGATACAGCAATTTTTTTTATATAGGGTATGTATAGGGTGATATTCCCACTTGCAGAGTCATGTGATATTGAGAATACAGTATATATACACACCAGATATAGGTTAGCTGTATTAGGGAGGGTATTGTAATGCCCATAAATTGTGGGGTTCTGGGATGCAGAGTATTGATATGGTAGGATATCCGTGTGATCCGTTGGTGATATAGTGGTCTTCCCTGTCAGGGTTGGAGGCGTTGGTGGTGAAGTGGATCGCTGGCACATACCGTGCCTTAGCTGGGAAACGCATGTACTATGACATGGACTTCCTATAGTTCCATATTTGTATATATTTGTGTATATATGTATATATTTCTCTTTGTCACTGGTTATAATGTTCACTCTCTATTTTTTACAGCAACTTTGTGATCAAGGCCCAGTGGAGGCCGAAACGTCAATTACTTGTCGCTTTTTTCATATATGTTAATAAAAATTCACTTGAAGCAATTTTTTTCTATGAGTGCAGTGTTTATGAGACATTACGTCAGGCTAGGTGGGCACTGTTTTTCTTGCGGTTTAATTTTACCGTTACTTACATCCCAGGTACTAAAAATGTTAAAGCTGATGCTTTGTCTCGCAGCTTTTCTCCTATGGTGGGTACTGAGGAGGAGGAAAACATTTTGCAAGAGGGGGTTGTTATTGCTGTTTTGGACTCTGTATTGGAAGATTAGATTCGTAAAGCACAGGAGAATGCCCATCTAACACGTCGCATGGGGGGTTGTTTGTGCCTGGTACCCTGAGGAGAGATTTGTTTGTTGAATGTCATGACTCTCGGTTGGCAGGTCATCCTGGAATCTCTGAGACCAAGAGACTTGTGGGTCGCAGCTTTTGGTGGCCTGGATGGCAGAAGGAAGTCATTAAGTGGGTGCGTCAATGCACGGTGTGTGCTAGATCTAAGTCTTCTCATACTCCTGCTGCGGGGTTGCTTTGCCCTTTGGAGGTCCCTAGTGCACCTTGGACACATTTGGCTATGGACTTTATTACTGACCTTCCCCCCTCTGAGGGTTTCACTGTCATCTGGGTAGTCGTGGACCGTTTTAGCAAGATGTGTCACTTGGTTCCTTTCATCAAACTGCCTTGCGCTAAGACTCTCGCTAAGGCCTTTGTCAAGGAAATTGTCAGACTACATGGCGTTCCTACTGACATTGTTTCCGATAGGGGACCTCAGTTTGTGGCTCGTTTTTGGCGCGCCTTTTGTGACAGGTTGGGAGTTCATTTGTCGTTTTCATCCGGATATCATCCTGAGTCTAATGGCCAGACAGAAAGGAAAAACCAGGATGTTGAGCAGTTCTTGCGTTGTTTTGTGACTGATAATCAAGAGGGGTGGTCTGAGTTTCTGCCACTTGCTGAGTTTGCTCTTAACAACCATACATCCGCTTCTGCTGGTTGTTCGCCTTTTTTTTTGTTGTACTGGGAGACATCCGTTGTTTGGGTCATTTTCCATGTTGGGATCGGCTGTACCTGAAGAGGAGAATTTTTCAGGTTTTTTTTCGAGAGAGTTTGGACTGATGTGCGTGGTAATCTTCAGGAGGCTAACAAAAGATCCAAAGTGTATTTTGATAGAAAACGACAAGAGGTTTTGTTTGCTATTGGTGACATGGTTTGGTTGTCCTCTAAGAATCTGCGCTTGAGGATTCCGTCTAAGAAATTGGGTCCCAAGTTTGTAGGGCCCTTTAAGGTGCTTCAGGTTATTAACCAATCTGCTGTTAAGTTGGAGCTTCCTACCTCCTGGAAGATTAATCCGGTGTTTCATGTTTCTCTCTTGAAAAAAGCTGAGGTCTCAGATGGAGACGTCTCAGCCACTGTTCCCCTGATGGTGGAGGACGGGCAATATGAGATTTCTCGCATCCTAAATTCTAGACGGTATAGAGGGAGTTTGCAGTACCTCGTCGCTTGGAAGGGTTATGGACCCGAGGATAACTCATGGGTGAGGGCGGATGATGTTTCTGCGTCTAGATTTGTCAGAGCGTTTCACAAGAGGTTTCCGGATAAGCCTAAGTCCTAGGGGATCCGGTGGATCCTCTTAGAAGGGAGGGTACTGTTAGAACCCTCTTGTTAGGTTTTTTCAGTTTGCTGGTCACATGACCTTTTTTCCCTATTTGGTCTGGCTCCGCCCTTCTGGCTTTGCTGGACTTCATTGTATTATCTACTCATAAGCTAGCGGGTGCTTAGGTGCCTTACTCAGTCAGTTTTGCTTGATCTTAGGATCTCTAAGTAATTTGTTTTCTGTTTAATTTTCCCTGCTACAATTTCTGTTAGGAGGTGTCCACCTTTTCTCCCAGTCCCTAGATCTTGTAGGGATTCCTCCCTCGCAACTATAGGTCTTCGTTCAGACTAGCCTAGGACTTTAGCGGGTCTGGTCGCAGGATCAGGTTCCCCGTTACATCGTATGGATCCAGCTTAGTTCTATTGTAGGGACAGAATTCCCATCTTTCCTTAGTGCTTGTAGCAGATCATAACACCTGCTACATTATTAAGATGTGTACTACCTTATATTATACCCAGATATTAGCACCTTTTACCACACAATTGGTGGTCTTGTATTTATTTCTATGTAGCTACATAGTGGGCCCCAAGAATTTACCCTGGACACTGTTAGTACCATGCCGGATCCCTGCTCTGACAGGCAGGGTCTCCGGCGTATCACTTTACTCATCCGTGCTGTGGTCGGTTCTTCCCTTCCCCATGTTCTGCATGGTTCCAGCAGATCTTCCAGCCGAGCTTCCAGCTTGGCCTCCAGCCATGTCCTTAGGGCACACAAATGTGCGCTCCCACCCTCTTAAAGGGCCAGCGTATGCACTTGCTATTTTCTCCCTAGCCAATGGCTGTGGGGCATCATGTATATATTTATTCCTCCCCACTGGGGAGGTGCCTGAGCAACCTTCCTGTTCTGCAGTCTAAGTTGTGTCAGTTGTGTGCCAGTGTCACTCACAGCATCCGCAGAGACCCAAGACCAAAGCTATGATGTGCCCCCTCAGGGCAGTCATCACCGCAAGACGACCACAAGGCACACTCCAGCCTGCCTCCACAGTTCAAGCAGCAGTCACCAGAACCTCCAGAGGTGAAACCACAGCTCAATCCTGCAGCGACATCATTTTAACATAGCAACATAATTAGCAAGGCTGAAAAAATACATGTGTCCATTCAGTTCAGCCTATATTATGTCAGAATAAATCCTCAGATCTACGTCCTTCTAAAGAACCTAATAAATGTAAGATGCAATATTATTACGCTCCAGGAAGACATCTAGGCCTCTCTTGAACCCCTCGACTGAGTTCGCCATCGCCACCTCCTCAGGCAAGGAATTCCAGATTCTCACTGCCCTAACAGTAAAGAATCCTCTTTTATGTTGATGAAAAAACCTTCTCTCCTCCAGACGCAAATAATGCCCTCTTGTGACCATCACCTTCCTTTGTATAAACAGATCCTCAGAGAGATATTTGTATTGTCCCCTTATATACTTATACATGGTTATTAGATCGCCCCTCAGTCACCTTTTTTCTAGACTAAATAATCCTAATTTTGCTAATCTCTCTGAGTATTGTAATTCCCCATCCCCTTTAATAATTTTGTTGCCCTCCTTTGTACTCGCTCTAGCTCCATTACATCCTACCTGAGCACCGGTGCCCAAAACTGTACACAGTACTCCATATGCGGTCTAACCAGAGATTTGTACAGAGGCAGTATAATGCTCTCATCATGTGCATCCAGACCTCTTTCAATGCACTCCATGATCTAGTTTGTCTTGGCAGCCGTGGCCTGGCACTGGCTGCTCCAGGTAAGTTTATCATTAACCAGGATTCCCAAGCCCTTCCTCATGTCAGATTTACCCAGTGGTTTCCCGTTCAGTGTGTAATGGTGATATTGATTCCTTCTTCCCATGTATATAACCTTACATTTATCATTGTTAAACCGCATCTGCCACCTTTCGGCCTAAGTTTCCAACTTATCCAGATCCATCTGTAACAGAATACTATGTTCTCTTGCATTGACTGCTTTACATAGTTTTTTTATCATCTGCAAATACCAATATTTTATTGTGTAAACCTTCTACCAGATCATTAATAAATATGATGAATAGAATAGTTCCCAACACCGACCCCTGTGGTACCCACTGGTAAAAGCGACCCAGTTAGAGAATATACCATTTTACCCGGGAACAACTCACCCCTTCACGCCACAGAGTTTATACGCCCGAGAGGCTCCACAAGCTAATACGGTAACAAGGAGTGAAAGATCAGACTTGTCTAAGGGCCCCGTCTCACATAGCGACACACCAGCGATCCCGACAACGATCAGGATCGCTGGTGTGTGCTACATGATCGCTGCTGAGCTGCCAAACAGGCAGCTCAAGCAGCGATCAGGACAGCCACACTGCGGGTAACGTCGCCTAGTTACCCGCAGTGTACGTTGGATACCAGCGCACTGATGCAGGGAGCTAGTAACCAAGGTACACGACGGGTTTCCAGGCGCTGCGCGGTGCCTGGAAACCCGACGTGTACCTTGGTTACCAGCTCCCCTGCAGCAGCGCGCTGGTATCCAGCGTACACGTTGGGTTTCCAGGCACAGTCCCGCACCTGGAAACCCGATCTGTGTTAGAACCCTCTTGTTAGATTTTGTTTCAGTTTGCTGGTCACATGACCTTTTTTCCCTATTTAGTCTGGCTCCACCCTTCTGGCTTTGCTGGACTTCATTGTATTACCTACTCTTAAGCTAGCCGGGTGCTTAGGTGCCTTACTCTGTCAGTTTTGCTTAATCTTAGGATCTCGTAGTAATTTGTTTTCTGTTTAATTTTCCCTGCTACAATTTCTGTTAGGAGGTGTCCACCTTTTCTCCCAGTCCCTAGATCTTGTAGGGATTCCTCCCTCGCAACTATAGGTCTTCGTTCAGACTAGCTGAGGACTTTAGCGGGTCTGGTCGCAGGATCAGGTTCCCCGTTACATCGTAGGGATCAAGCTCAGGCCTATTGTAGGGACAGAGTTCCCATCTTTCCTTAGTGCTTGTAGCAGTTCATAACAGTAAGTCCAGCCAAGAAATAAAAAAAAAAATCTCTAAGGAAAGATTTTCTGTTTTCATCATGGTGTCGGTTCGGGATTTGGCTGAACGCCTGCAGGGTCTCTCTCTGGAGGTGGCTGAAATCCAGCAACACGTGAGTAGTTGTTCTGGAGCACATTTCGTGGAGCAAAGGTACGTTTGCCTGATTTATTTTTTGGTGAACAACAAGATTTTTTTTCTTTTAAAAATGCTTGCTTGTTGTATTTTCGTTTGAGACCCAGATCCTCTGGTGATAAATCACAGCGCATAGGGTTTATAATGTCACTTTTGCGCAAAGAACCTCAGGACTGGGCCTTTTCTCTGCAGCCTAGTGATCCATGCTTTGGATCAGTGGATGTTTTTTTTTCTGCTTTGGGGTTGTTGTATGATGATCCGGATCGTGTTTCATCAGCTGAGACAGAGTTGAGACGTTTGAGACAGGGATCGGGTAATGTGGAAAAATATTGTACTCACTTCCGTAGGTGGTCCACCCAGGTGGGCTGGAACGATTCAGCTTTGAAAAGTTTATTTCTTGCAGGATTAAGTGAAAGGGTTAAAGATTTGCTGACTGCTTATCCTATACCTGGTAACTTGCAAGAGGCTATGCAATTGGCCATACGGGTGGATAGGAGACTGCGTGCAAGGGTTAATGAGAGTAAGTCTGCTTTGTCAGCTCCAGGTTTGGAGAAGGAATGTACTGACATTGCAGAGCCGATGGAAATTGGAGCAATGGCACCTCACTCTCGGGAAAAAGAACGCAGATTTGCTCAAGGTTTGTGTTTCTACTGTGGTAAATCTGAGCATTTCATTAAGAACTGTGCGCTTCGAATGAATAAAGAGAAAAAAAAATGAGGTCAGTGTCGCCCGCATAGCTTGTTTACACAATAAAGGTGTCTTTCTTTCTGCTACCACTGGTGTTGAGGAGGAATTAATGGAGTTTCGGGTATTTGTGGATTGTGGTTCAACTCTCAATGTGATTGATGGGAAATTTTTGGAAAAACTAAAATTAAAACCCAAACTTCTGTCTTACCCTATTAATGTGGTGTCTGTGGATGGCTCTCCCTTGAAAAATGTTACTCACCATATCTGTGAATTTCCTCTTATTATTAATGGTGTTCATCAAGAGAATTTGGATTTGGTAGTTTTGAATAATTTGCCCTCACCGGTGATTTTGGGGTTACCCTGGTTAAAATTGCACAATCCGGTACTGGATTGGTCTACCAATGAAATTAAGTCCTGGAGTCCTAAGTGTTATGACAAGTGTTTTAACGGGCGTATTGCTGCTGTAGTTAAGGGGGAGTTACCTGTACCTATTCAGGATTTTTGGAAAGTTTTTTCTGATAAGGAATCTCAGGTATTGCCTCCTCATAGAGAATATGATTGTGCAATTGAATTTGTCCCTGGAGTGACTCTTCTTAAAAGTCGTTTATTTAATTTGACTATTCCTGAGAGAAAAGCTTTGGAGGAATACATACAGACAAGCTTGGCCGCCGGTCACATTAGGTCTTCCAAATCTCCTGTGGCGGTTGGATTTTTTTTTGTTAAAAAAAAGGACGGCGGTTTACGGCCTTGTCTAGACTTTCGTGAGATTAATAAGATTACTGTACGCAATCCTTACCCACTGCCATTGATTCCTGATTTGTTTAATCAGTTAGTGGGGGCCAAGTGGTTCTCGAAAATTGATCTTCGAGGGGCATACAATTTGTTGCGCATGAAGGAGGGGGATGAATGGAAGACTGCTTTTAACACTCCACTGGGTCATTTTGAGAATCTGGTCATGCCTTTTGGACTTTCCAGTGCTCCGGCATTTTTTCAGAATCTTATTAATGACATCCTTAGACCTTTGATCGGCAGAAGTGTGGTTGTGTATTTGGATGACATTTTGATTTATTCACCGGATTTGGAGTCTCATTGGAGGAGTGTGCGTGAAGTATTACAGTTACTGAGTGATAATTCACTTTTTGCCAAACTAGAAAAATGTGAGTTCGCTGTACAGAGACTTAGTTTTTTGGGCTACATTGTCTCCAGTGAAGGTTTTGAGATGGACCCTGTGAAAGTGCAAGCTGTGCAGGATTGGCCTAGACCTATTGGTGTGAAATCAATACAGAGGTTTTTGGGTTTTGCCAATTATTATAGAAAATTCATAAAAAAATTTTCTGTGGTTGCCAAACCTCTGACCGATCTCACCAGGAAAGGTGCTGATGCGGTTCAGTGGACTACTAAGGCCATTGAGGCTTTTGTGTTGCTAAAGGAGAGGTTCAGCTCTGCTCCAATCCTTACGCAGCCTGATGTGACTAAACCATTTTTGGTTGAGGTTGATGCTTCTTCTGTGGGGGTCGGCGCAGTGTAGTCTCAGGAAAAGACGGATGGAGTACATCCCTGTGCTTTTTTTTCAAAGAAATTTTCTGAGTCTGAACTAAATTATGATATCGGTAATCGGGAATTGTTGGCAATTAAACTCGCATTTGAACACTGGCGTCATTTTTTGGAGGGAGGGAATTTCCCGTTCAAGTCTTCACCGATCATAAAAATCTGATCTACCTTGATGCTGCCAAA
>JARQOD010001031.1:0-111873 GCA_033576555.1 Oophaga sylvatica | reverse complement strand
CAGGCCCCAACTTAAATTGTGAAAAGGCTTAAATTTTTTTTTAAAGGGTTTTTTTTTTTATCGTCATTATTGTGTTCAACATAGATGAGCCCATGTGGACATGTAAATACTGCTGTACAATGTAACGATTTTATTAACTTAAATTTTGAAAGGTCTGTGACTGTCACATCTAAATTGCAATGATGATGATGAGGGGGACTATTACAAAATCCATTGTTTCATTTTGGGTTAGGGTTTAACATAGGTTCCTTAAGAAATTATTTTTTAAATAAAAAAAATGGATTTTTTTCTTAAATTAACAACACTATATTTTGAAACCCTTTTTTTTTTGGGGGGTGTGTTTTTCCATTTTTTGGTTGGCATGTCCCTATATGCGTTTTATATTTGAAAGTGTCTTTATTTTTTTCTTGGTTTGGGGAAACATGTGTATCTTCGTACCGTGTTACCCAGTAAAATAGAAAAATTTTTTTAAAGACTTGAGGCCCGCAGTGGTTTTTAAATTTTAATTTGGGAAAAACTGAAAAGAGGGAAAACAAATTGAAAAGTTTTGGGAGGAACTCAGTCTCTTCCAGGAAAAGACAAAAACCCAAAAATAAAGACCCACATATTTCTATACACAACAGGACACGGGGAATAGTGAAATAGGAAAGACAAGAAGAAGTGATTTGTGCAGAATTTTCATTATCCCCGGGGGAATAAAATTTAAAATATTTGTAACAGTTCCTAGTAAGGATAGAAAGTTTTTTTTCCCCTTTTTTGATTGGGGTCTGGTTTTGTTTTTTTCCTTTGCCCTGGAGGGCAGAGACGCAGATTCCTTAATTGATATAGAATGCCCTAAACCCGTGGGGATTATTAAATTCCATCAAAACAGTGTAAAAGGTCTGATGAGTTTATTCTGAAACCTTTGTATCTTTTATATTTAAAGGGTTATTTTTTAATCCCAGTAATTCCATATCCATCTGCTATGCCCGGCATAAAAAATTTTGTTTTCCCAAGATTTAAACCCTTTATTTTTTCTCTTATTGTTTTGGCGTGATAATTATCCTTGTTTCCTTTTTTTGGGGCCCGGGTTTCCCCCACTTGTCCCCCCTACTTGTTTCCTATTCCTGTGTCCTGTTGTGTGTAGGAAAAATGGATTTTCATTTTTTGGTTTTTGTTAAACCTGAGGGAAAAGATGGTAGTCTCGAAAGGGTTGGAATTTGTTACCCTATTTTCAGTTAGCCATTTTAAAAGGTATTTAACCACAGAGGCTCTCAAGTATAAAAATTTTTTATTCTTGGAATTGAAAAACTCATTTTATTGTCCTAGTAAAACTTCATTTATTCTTGTTTGAAGAACATACATTTGCAATGGCCACGTAACAAGGCAATAACTCAATATTTTATGCCTACACCCTCCTTGACCCTGGGCTTCAACACCGCCAGTTGCTGCTCAGAAGTGTTAGATGCACAGATGAAAACAATCGCTGATGTGTTTGTGGGTTCAGTAACGCCTGCTGTTCCCCTGCTGTGTGTCTGGCAAAAATTACTGCTGCTAACTACAACTTCAACTTCAAACATCTCATACTAGGCCTCTGGCTACACCCTCCTTGACCCTGGGCTTCAACACCGCCAGTTGCTGCTCAGAAGTGTTAGATGCACAGATGAAAACAATCGCTGATGTGTTTGTGGGGTTCAGTAACGCCTGCTGTTCCCCTGCTGTGTGTCTGGCAAAAATTACTGCTGCTAACTACAACTTCAACTTCAAACATCTCATACTAGGCCTCGCCTACACCCTCCTGACCCTGGGCTTCAACACCGCCAGTTGCTGCTCAGAAGTGTTAGATGCACAGATGAAAACAATCGCTGATTGTTTGTGGGGTTCAGTAACGCCTGCTGTTCCCCTGCTGTGTGTCTGGCAAAAATTACTGCTGCTAACTACAACTTCAACTTCAAACATCTCATACTAGGCCTCTGCCTACACCCTCCTTGACCCTGGGCTTCAACACCGCCAGTTGCTGCTCAGAAGTGTTAGATGCACAGATGAAAACAATCGCTGATGTGTTTGGGGGGTTCAGTAACGCCTGCTGTTCCCTGCTGTGTGTCCGGCAAAAATTACTGCTAGCTACCTAATCATGGTGAAAAAAACATGACATGTCAAAGTGTCTAGTGCTACACATAGATATGAGGCTACACCCTGATTTCTAAGCTGTAAACATTTGAAACGTCAACTTTAAAACCATAAAATGATTAGTCTTTGTCACAAATCTGTTACAAAATAATTGTGACATATTATTACAGATATGCACATGTCGAAAACAAATGCAAACACAAAAGCCTACTTATGCTATAGGATACTGATGGTCAACCTTGTCACTCCATAGCTTAGACAAATCCAACTCACATCATTACTCAAATTCTGCAATGTTGGAAGTGCATAATGTGGGTTGAACTTTGACAACTGCTGCAGTGCGAAGGTTATACTTCAGTGTTCTTGCCTTTTAAATAAAAGCATACAAGTAAATATAATAATCCAATGTTGATTAAGGGACGTGATGTACACCTGTAATATTGTGCAAACAATGCATGTAGGAATAGTCCTCTTCAACATTACTTATATTTGTGTCATTTTAAAAAATACATATTTAATTAGAAAGTTAACAGCCCATATCATAAAGGTCCTTCATGTAAACATGATAATCGCTAACAAAAATCATGCATTACCTTGGTAAAGTCAATAGTGCATAGTCACAATAGCAAAATATATACCTGTAAGTGGTGCTGAAAGAACGACAACTGATAGAATAGGTGAATGATATCTATTTATCAGACTGAATAGCGACACCTGTACAATGTCGATATAATACTGTACCTTAACAAAACAGCTGTGTCACACCTCACACTCGTTTTTCTTGTAGCTTGTTATGTAATAGGGCACATGCGTGTATGTTTCATCATAGGTGCATGTTTACTGAGTAAAGCAGTCATGACAACGCCTTTGTGTTGTCGGTACGCTTGCGATGATGAACGATGCGCACCGTGAATGTTAGTCTGCGTCATAAGACGTACAGACGCTCCAATACCCAACGCGTCACAGCAGGAAGCCAGTCTGTGCGTCCAAACAAAGGCGCAACCATACATGCACGTAACCTTTTATAAAGCTATTGTAAGCTTTTCAGGGGATATAGCTCTGGGATCGCCGTCCGGGTAGACAGAGTGGCACGGAAACAGTTCATTCAGACAGCAGTTCTGGTGAAAACTGGCCGCAACCAGCTTTATTAAAGTCCACAGCAAACAGATAAAAACAAATCATAAACAGAAGACCTAGGCTTGTCTAGCCACTTACTACACATAGATAGATTTCCCTATCTATCCGGGTCCCGACTCTACCAGCCAGGGCCAAAACAACACATATGTTCAGCATTTACCAGCATTTACCAGCATTTACCAGCATGGAGGTTCACAGAGTCTCCTCCTTGTGTCTGAAGGCACCTTCAACGTCCAGACTTGAGAGAGCTCCCCTCCTATTCAGCAGCTATCTGCATGGATTCTCACTGAGACTACTCCTGTGTCCGGGGTACATCGAGCACCCAGACTGAGATAGCTCAAACTCCTGGAGACACCTTCTGTGCCTGGACCCCTCCTGTGTCCAGATTAAGCGTGCTCTCTGACTGTGTTTGCAGACACCTAATTCTGGTCTCCTAATTAACACCTGAGTAGTTTCAGGCCTGAGCTGCAAGTGTGTAATGAATGTAAGGTGTAGTGACCTTTCTCTACCACTAGGTTTACAAAGCCACACATTTCCCTTATACCATACATCACAGTACCTAGGTGAAATGTACACCCCATTCGACACACATTCCTTCACTGTCTCACATATCCCCCCCTTCTTCTCCAGACCGGAGGGCTGGTCATCCAGACCGGAGGGCTGGTCAACAATCCAAAAGAGACAGTGAACTCTGGACCAGTCATGGCCTTCATCAGCTTCATCTTCACTACTGTCATCTGTATCTTCACCTGAGCCATAGCCAACATCAGCTTTCTCTTCATCTGAAGCATCCGCATACCCTGTACCCTCCCAGGCCTATGTTCTCTGCGGGCCTCGGGTATCCTGCACGGTTTCATCTTGACCTTAGGGCCGGGCTCAGTTTCGATATAGTGCCTGACCAGAGAAGTACGACCCGGCACATCAGAACACATCTGCTGACTCTTCCTCAGAAACTCACGTACCTCCTGTCCCTGGTGCACTGACCATGTGTCACCAACTATCACAGAAGGTATAGGGGGTTTTCACTTTTCTCCAGTTCCCCTTGAACCTTCTTTACTTCATTGAGCTTCTCCAAAAGATGCTCATGGCTCTCATCACGCTCCTTCATCACAGTTTGGAGTTTTTTCTGAGAAGTAATCAATTCATCTTGTACCTGTTGGACGTCCTTTATGTCTTCAGCCCCTTCTTCAGGCTCTTCTGGTAGGACATGCTCAGAAGCCCTACCGTCAGTCTTACATTCTACTTCTTCATTCACATCATTATGGTCTCCAATATCTCCATTTTTCCAGCTTTCAAATTCTCCTTGATAGCTGCATCTGTATACTCAGAACCCGCCGGATTCTTCTCTTCCACCACGTTCTGCATCCCATCTGAGCTCCCGTGTGTCTGCAGCGGCAACGGAGTGACACACCGCTTTTCCCATTTGTTGGGACGTGGCTCCGATGTAGACTCCATGAAAGTGCGCTTGAGCTCACCAATGCCAGCCTGCTGTCTCCAAATCTCATCTTGTGATTTATCCAGATCCTTGGTATCACTCGGGAACACTGCTGGGGCTCCGGGCGCCGAACTTCCAGCCTGAGCTTCACGAGTTGCAGCTACTGATCCGGACCGTAACCCGTCCACGCTGCTGTCTTCGGCAGAAACAGATTCCTGGACAGAGTCAGTCCCCATATCTTCAGTCTTGTTCCTTCCAGCTTCACTTGAGACCTCAGCTACTGATGAGGCATCTGGCTTGGTGACCACCACTTCCATGGCTTTTTCCACCTCTGCAGCATTACCTTCAGAGTCCTGGGCATGATGCAGCTCCATACCATACATTGATAACTTCTCATTTTCGACAGCATCCACTTGTGCTGTGTTCGATTTCAGAGTCCTGCCTTTAAAGCTCAGCTCTCCTCCTTTCACCTTAGTCTTCGCCAGGGAATTGGCCAACTGTAAAACATCTTCAGATGCCATCTTCTGTCCGGCTGTAAGGTCAGCATCAGCTTTCTTCTCAGGATTCTCAACCTCCTCTGCTACCATGCCTTCCTCATTTGCACTGGTTGCTTGATCGTCATCAGATGATTCACTATCACTATCCTTGTCTGACCCTTTTTTCTCAGCCACATCCGGCTCACCTTCAGGGTTATACAATTCATTCTCATTCTCATTCTCACTTTCAGGGGTATACAATTCATTCTCATTCACATCCTGATCTGGAACCTTAGTTAACATGTCATCCACAACATTAACTTCACCATCTGGTCCCTCAAGTATGTGACTATGTGACAACCCCAGCACTAAACTTCTATATAGCTCAGGTACTAGGAGCTGGCTCACGACCTCTCCCTGGACTTCAGTGTCCCTAAACAACAGGTGAGTGTTTATAGCAACATGAGGTAACCTCTCCTCAGAGCCAGGCTCTTGGGAAACCTCATTTAGAACATTTATATTTTCCTGGGCCGTTTTAAGAGAGAGGTCTCGCCACTGCTCACTCTCAAAATTGTCACAGGACACAGGTAAGTCAGGGACACTCGGTTCCCGAGAACCACCATCCTCGTCTCCCAACATCACCTGCAAAGGAATTTCATCACTATCACAGTCATCATTATTATCAATATCATTATCATGATTATGATCAGTATCATCATCACTATCATGATCATCATCATTATCATTATCAGCATCAGCATCATTATCATGGTCATCATCATTATCATGATCATCATCATCATCATTATCATTATCATCATCATCATCATCATTATCATCATCACCTAAGTTTAACGTCCCACTAGCATTGTGTTCCGCCCCTCGGGACTGCGCACCCTCAGTAGGAGCTTCATCACACTGTCCATCAGAAACATTTTTCCCCCAGCGATCCTTAGACCGGGGAAAGTCATTACCCAATATAACGGGTTGCACCAGGTTCTTCACTACCCCCACTTCATATGAAACCTCCCTGAGTTTGGGGACCAAGTCCACGGCAGTCTCTGGGTAGACTTTGGTGTCTCCATGGATGCACACCATACTCAGGTGCTTATCAGGGATGAAGTCCCTATCAATCAGGCTGTCACATACGGAAGTCACTGGACTCTCTGAGTCCAAGAGGGCCCGTGCTGGGCAGTCATTTACAACCACCGGGGACCCCCATGGTCCAGTCTCTTCGGCTGAGGTGGACACACACACAGGCTCTGCGCAGGGAGAGAGGGATCCGCCAACATCACAACACATAGGCTCCCCCTCTATTGGACAGTTGGCTGCAATTTCACGACATCTCCAACACTGTCCATCACACTCTCCCACCCATATGTCCCCTTGGGCCCGAACCCGCTTATCAGCATACCCCATGTCCCCAACAGCTGGAACGCTCTTACCGCGAGAGTTGAGCGTCCGGGAACTCTGAAGTGACGACCTCTCAGACGGCTGGTCACGGAGACAGTCTTTGCTGGCGAAGGCCTTCTCCATCAGGCTGACCAGACGATTGGCGTCCTCAGGAGGACATGCTCGGGTGTAGCGGTTCACTATCACCTTTTCAACTCCATAATCAGGTTTGCTGACTGCAGACTCCCAACTGCATCTCCAGTCATGAACTCCCCTGGCACGGGCTGTCACCGTAACACCCAGCTGGGTAAGAATCTCCGCTTTCAGCTTGGCATAGTCTTGGCTGTCCTGCTCGCTCAGGTCAGCATAGGCCCTTTGGGGTTCTCCAATCAGATAGGGTGCGACCATCATGGCCCATTCAGATAGGGGCAGATTCTCCTTCTCTGCCAGTCCCTCAAACCTAGTGAGATATACCTCCACATCATCACGAGGTGTCATCTTTTTCAAGGACCGTCTTACCGCCTTCTTTACAGCGGACAACGCAGGTACCTTCACAACATTACTCTGGGACGAGGTGCTGAGAGCTGCAATCTGCTCCAACAACCGGTTATGCTCCTGCTGGTGCTGCAGGCGCTGCCGCTCCATGCTCTGCTGCATGCTCCGCTGGGCCTGGACCAGGTACTCAACGAGCTCCTCCATACTGCCGGACTTATCTGTCTCAACCACGGCAGTCTTATGTTGCACATTAACTTGCGCCATTTGTTCAAACAGCGCCTCCATGCTGTCATCCATGCTGTCAGACTTCTCTGTCTCAACAACGGCAGTCTTCACTCAAGACATACACACTCCACAGTCTTTTCCACAGAAAAATTCAGCTCTGCTGTGCAGACACTTTTTTTTTTTTTTTTTCTCTGCAAACTCTATTAGGGCCACTGTCTCTTTAAGACTGCTCCAATAGACGTTTCTCTTTGCTGCTGCACACTCCACAGTCTTTTCCACAACAAGTTCAGCTTTGCTGTGCAGACACACCTTTTTTTTTTTTCTCTTTTGCAAACTCTATTAGGGCTACTGTCTCTTTAAGACTGCTCCAATAGACGTTTCTCTTGACACACTTTTTTTTTCTCTGCTGCTATTTCAACAGACTTCACCTTTATTGCTGTCTCTAAGCCACTGTGCTGCACACACATTCCAGCACCAATTGTATCAGTCACTGTGATGCCCCAGCATTCTCCGCCAATTGTAAGCTTTTCAGGGGATATAGCTCTGGGATCGCCGTCCGGGTAGACAGAGTGGCACGGAAACAGTTCATTCAGACAGCAGTTCTGGTAAAAACTGGCCGCAACCAGCTTTATTAAAGTCCACAGCAAACAGATAAAAACAAATCATAAACAGAAGACCTAGGCTTGTCTAGCCACTTACTACACATAGATAGATTTCCCTATCTATCCGGGTCCCGACTCTACCAGCCGGGGCCAAAACAACACATATGTTCAGCATTTACCAGCATTTACCAGCATGGAGGTTCACAGAGTCTCCTCCTTGTGTCTGAAGGCACCTTCAACGTCCAGACTTGAGAGAGCTCCCCTCCTATTCAGCAGCTATCCGCATGGATTCTCACTGAGACTACTCCTGTGTCCGGGGTACATCGAGCACCCAGACTGAGATAGCTCAAACTCCTGGAGACACCTTCTGTGCCTGGACCCCTCCTGTGTCCAGATTAAGCGTGCTCTCTGACTGTGTTTGCAGACACCTACTTCTGGTCTCCTAATTAACACCTGAGTAGTTTCAGGCCTGAGCTGCAAGTGTGTAATGAATGTAAGGTGTAGTGACCTTTCTCTACCACTAGGTTTACAAAGCCACACATTTCCCTTATACCATACATCACAGTACCTAGGTGAAATGTACACCCCATTCGACACACATTCCTTCACTGTCTCACACTATATAAAAAAAAGGATGTAGTAGTAACGCACACTTTATTGAGGTACAGTATTACATCGCCATTCACCATCTGTGGCTATGCAGTCTCATCTATATATACCTTATCTATCCGTTGTCATGCTTGCAAGTCCACAGTCAGGCATAAATATCTGTTTTCACTCTGCACTATGCACTTTTAAAATTTTTTGTTTGTTAATATAAATGATTGGCACATATTATCAGTATTACATGATGGAAATTTTAGATATTTTTAAAAAATTTTTAGTGAGATTATTCACCAAATGTAAAGTTTTATGAATGTCAAAGATAACTTGTAATGCTGATTATGTTTTTAAGTCAGCCATTCATTGTCTACACAATAAAAATGGTGTACATACTGTTACTTAGCCATCATTAATGGATTCTGATATGTACTTGTATGCTTTTATTTTAAACCGTATAGCAGATTATTTAACCTATTTTAATTGTGGTTTGCATTGCTTTTCAACATGTTAATGTATGCGTTTATGTTTGTAAATTATTAATTTACATATATTTTTCAGCTGCAGATGAAGGAAGAGAGCCACAGTATTCATTACTGATGGGTAGGCGGAGCCCCAGATCAGGATGTTACCTCAGATCAAAAGAGTGATGACTGGCTGGCCCCTCCAGCTCGGGCTCCTCCTACTCAGCTCCAGTCTAAGATTTGAGGTCCAGAGGATGGTCGCTGCTAATGCAGCTCCTCAGAAGATTTTATTATTTTAATATTCGGACAGGAGACTTGGATCACTAGTTGGTCTAGAGGTCTCAGGGGTATCAGCGCTGCTGTACCCCAACCTCTCCCTTGGCGGATCTGTATTTACTCAAAGTCCCTGCAGAATCCTTGCCGGCCCTGGGGATGAGGAGAGCTTCTCTGGCGGGAACGCAAACCACACGTGCGGTCACTGCGTTCTTCGCCCTGGGGGGAAGCATGGGCACTGCGCCAGAAACCCCTGAGGGTCCCTGTGGCGCCTTGGCTGGTGAGTACTCCACACAAATTTTAATAATAATTATGTGTGAGTGCTTTAGCGTCTGAATGAGCAGCGCTATTACTAATGTCAGTATGCTTCAGCGCTGCTGTGACAGCGTTACTACATGTATGTCAGTATGCTTCAGCGCTGCTGTGACAGCGCTACTACATGTAATGTCAGTATGCTTCAGCGCTGCTGTGACAGCGCTACTACATGTAATGTCAGTATGCTTCAGCGCTGCTGTGACAGCGCTACTACATGTAATGTCAGTATGCTTCAGCGCTGCTGTGACAGCGCTACTACATGTAATGTCAGTATGCTTCAGCGCTGCTGTGACAGCGCTACTACATGTAATGTCAGTATGCTTCAGCGCTGCTGTGACAGCGCTACTACATGTAATGTCAGTATGCTTCAGCGCTGCTGTGACAGCGCTGTTACAAGAAGATGTGGTGATTTTTTGTCCGCAGGCAGATAGCTGCAGGACAGAGAGGGAGCAGGAGCGGGGAGAGTTCGCGCTCATTATTTGAGCTAGCAGGGGGCGTGGCCTATCTATCCCGGTCTTTTGAGCAGGAAGACGCGCGCTCTGGCTTTTCTCCTGCGACCCCCTCACTGTGGCGGCCATTACTCAGGCTCCTGGGCTCCTCGGACCGCTCCTCTCCTCATATAGACACCACGGCCAGCTGGGTGAGTGCGGATTCCTCACCCGCAGCGCAGCGATCGCTATCCTGCAGCTGCAGTCTCATCAGAGACATAAAAATTGGCTGGGGCTCACAAATATATATATATTTTGGTGAGTTTGCAATATTAACCCCTTTGAGGGTTATTTCTACCAGCTAAATTTGCTGACTGAATACCGCTGGGGTAACTCTGCTTGGTGGAGCGTTAACCCTTCAGCGTTTGAAAAAAAAAAAAAAAAAACCGCATAGTTTTTTGCTGGTATTACCGCTTTGACCTGCTCATACAGGTGAGACATGTCTGAACAGAGTTCAGATGCCGCGGATCACGTCCCAGTGCCATTGCGGCAATCAGATACGCAGACCTCCACAGCGTCTAGCGCTGCGGTCGACAGCGGTGGAAAATTGGATGATATCGCTCGATCGATTAATAACTTATCTGACCTTTTAGGTCAATATGTGTCTGCTAATTCCTCTCAGAGGAAGCGACGCAGGCCGTTACCGGCCTCTACACGGAGCGAGTCAGATGTATCTGATATTGGGCAGAGTTCCCCTTTAAATTCGGATGGAGAAATATCCGATTCAGATGCGGACGAGCCGCAGGGGCGTTCCTCTATGACGAAGCGTACGGAGGCATTAATTGAAGCCATGAGAGATATACTACAGTTACCGGAGGAGGTAACTAGTCGTCCTGGTAAATCAGCACGCATTTTCCAGGAGTCCCGTGCTTCGCGCACAACATTGCCAGCTCTGGATGAGCTTAATGGTGTAATAGAGGAGGAACGTCTATGTCCAGATAAGCGTTTTCATGGAACGCATTTCTTTGATACACTTTATCCTTGCTCTACGGAGTTAAAGGCTAATTGGACTTCTGCTCCTGAAGTGGATGTGTCTTTGTCTCAGCTTAGTAAATCCTCTCTACTCCCTATTAAGGGAAAAGCGAGCTTACAGGAGCCTTTGGATAGAAAGGCAGAATTGGCGGCAAAAGCAAGCTATGAGGCTGCGGGTCATGGATTTCGAGCAGTGCTAGGATCCATGTGTGCTGCTAGAGCTTCTCTAAGCTGGTTGGCACGTCTGAAGACGGAGTTGCAAAATGAATCTCCGTTATCTGAGATACGGGAAACTTGTGAATGGTTAGAAACGGCAGCCTGTTATATCTTTGATGCCGGTCTGGATACGGCATCTCTGCTGGCCAAAGCGCAAGCTTCAGCGGTCACAGTCAGAAGAGCTTTATGGCTCAGACAGTGGGCCGGGGACGCAGTTTCCAAACAAGGGTTGTTGGCCTTACCTTACAAGGGTGGCCATCTTTTTGGATCCGACCTCACAGAGCTGATTTCCAAGGCTAAGGCGAAGGAATCAGCATTACCACAGAGTTTCCGCCAGAACAAGCGGGAAACTTGACAAGAAACCCGCAAAGTCGGATTGACGCCAGGGGTCCACTCGAGGATTCTCGAGTGGGGGGTCGCCTGCTTCTTTTCAAGGAGACTTGGATGGCTCGCGTTCCAGATTCCTGGGTAACGCGGATAGTGTCGGCAGGCTATTTCATAGAGTTTGCTTCTCAACCCCCAAATGTTTTTTGTCAATCTCGCGTTCCGTCGGAACCCGAGCTTGTTGTCGCTCTACAGCGAGAGGTCGAATCGCTACTACAAAAGGGTGTAGTGATACCGGTTCCGTCAGAGGACCGAGGGAAAGGTTTTTATTCCAACCTTTTTATAGTTCCCAAAAAGGAGAACAAATTTCGCCCGATTCTGGATCTCAAGCGATTAAACCGGCATGTCCATGCCCGGAAATTTCGCATGGAGTCGCTTCGTTCCGTTGTGGCAGCTCTGTCACAGAACGATTTTCTGGTGTCAATCGACATTCGCGACGCCTATTTGCATATTCCCATCGGAAAGGCTCATCAGCGCTTTCTTCGATTTGCCATAGGTCAGAATCATTACCAGTTCGTGGCTCTGCCGTTCGGCTTAGCCTCAGCGCCAAGGGTCTTTACAAAAATTCTGGCGCCCCTCATGGCACTCCTTCGAAGACAGGGGATTACGATTCTCCCTTATCTGGACGATCTTTTGATCGTGGCTTCCTCGGAGGAGGAGGCGTCGACGGCTCGGGATTTGTCTCTTCAGTTTCTGAAAGACTTCGGTTGGCTGGTCAATTGGGAGAAGTCGTCCCTGGAACCATCGAGGACAATTCTCTTTTTGGGAATGCATCTCGACACGTTTCGGTCGGTAGTTTCCCTACCACCAGACAAACAGTCATGTCTTCTTCGACATGTACAGATTATGACATCCTCAACGGCAATGTCCCTACGGAAGTGTATGCGTCTTCTGGGACTGATGGTGGCGTCCATGGAGGCAATTCCTTTTGCCCAGTTCCACTCCAGGACTCTTCAAAGGTTCATCTTGAGTCGATGGAATCAGTCGCAATCGCTGGATTGCAGTGTCACCATTTCTCGCGCGGTGCGGGATTCTCTAGAATGGTGGTTACGTCCAGGGGCATTCTCCCTGGGGAAGTCTTTCCTCCCTCTGAAGTGGTCAGTCATAACCACCGATGCCAGCCTGACGGGCTGGGGGGGTGTTTGGAACAATCTCTGGATTCAGGGGGTATGGTCACCGGAAGAGTCTGTGCTTCCGATCAACATCCTGGAATTGAGGGCGATTTTCCTTTGCCTCCAACATTGGACGGTCCCTTTGAGCGGTCTGCCAGTCCGTGTGCAGACAGACAATGCGACGGCTGTCGCGTATATCAATC
Organism: Oophaga sylvatica; assembly: GCA_033576555.1. Classification (NCBI taxonomy): domain Eukaryota; kingdom Metazoa; phylum Chordata; class Amphibia; order Anura; family Dendrobatidae; genus Oophaga; species Oophaga sylvatica. Next base: position 98,975 of record JARQOD010001031.1, on the reverse strand, counting down.
ACCAAGGTGGGACAAGGAGTTCCAGACTCATGGTAGAGGTGTCCCGAATTCTGATTTGGGCAGAGGCCAATGTACCAGCCATTTCGGCGATTCACTTTCCCAGGGGTTCAGAATATTACAGCGGACTTTCTCAGTCGCAGAAGGATGGATCCCGGGATGGAGCCTCCACCCGGAAGTCTTTGCACTACTGTGCTCTCGCTGGGGAACCCCCCAAGTGGATTTGATGGCATCCAGGTCCAATGCCAAGTTACCGACATTCATGTCCAGGTACAAGGACCCGAAGGCGGTGGCGGTGGATGCTCTAGTGGCTCAGTGGGATCAGTTCGAGCTGATCTATGTATTCCCGCCGATATCCTTACTTCCTCTAGTGCTGCGTCGGATCAGACTAGAGAGAATTCCAGCTATTCTGATAGCTCCAGACTGGCCAAGAAGGGTGTGGTTCTCGACAATAATGTCGCTGTTGGCGGCACCTCCGTTTCCACTCCCTCTTCAACCGGACTTGTTGACTCAGGGGCCCGTTTGTCATCCGGACTTGATGTCCCTGCGTTTGACGGCGTGGCTCTTGAGACCGAAATCTTGACCCGTAGAGGTTTTTCAGCCGAGGTCATTGCTACCCTTCGTGCTGCAAGATGTCCGGCTACTTCTAGGATTTACCACAAAATTTGGGAAACCTTCTTTTCGTGGTGTTTGGGGTCTTCTCGGAACCCGAGAAAATTTTCCATTCCCAACCTGTTGGCTTTTCTGCAGCATGGGCTAGACAAGGGTTTGGCAGTTAGCACTCTGAAAGGTCAGATTTCTGCTCTGTCCTTATTGTTCCGGAGAACCATTGCTTCGAATAGAGACGTGCTCTCCTTTTTCGAGGTATCTCTCGTAAGTTTCCGCCGCGGAAGGCACCCGTGTCTCCTTGGCGGCTCAACCTTGTTTTGGAGGCTCTTCAGCATAAACCTTTTGAACCTATGGTTTCTGCTAGCCTTTCTTTACTTTCTTGGAAGGTGGCTTTCCTTGTTGCAGTCACTTCCTTGAGGAGAGTTTCTGAATTGGCAGCTCTTTCTTGTTCGCCTCCTTTTCTGGAGTTTTTTTCCGGATCGTGTAGTGCTTCGCACTCGGGTGATTTTTTGCCTAAAGTGGTGTCACAATTTCATGTTAACCAGGATATTGTGTTGCCTTCACTCTGTCCGGATCCGAAGAATACGAAAGAGCGAGATTTACACACATTGGATTTAGTGCGGGCCTTGAAGTTTTATCTATCTATTACTCAAGGTTTTCGTAAGACGGACTCCCTGTTTGTGGTTCCGGCAGGTCGTCGGCGTGGTCAACGAGCTTCCAAGGGTTCTATAGCTCGTTGGATCCGGTCAGCTATTTTGGAAGCTTACCGTCTTCGGGGTGAATCTTGCCCGATTAAGATTCGAGCCCATTCCACGAGAGCTGTGGCTTCATCGTGGGCTTTTCATCAAGGTGCTTCGGCAGTGCAGCTTTGCCGAGCGGCGACTTGGCGCTCTGTCCACACGTTTACAAGGTTTTATAAAGTGGACGTCAGTGCTTCCGCTGATGCAGCCCTCGGACGTAGGGTCCTGCAGGCAGCTGTAGTTTAAAGTTCTGGATGAACTTGTGTTTAGCGCTGGTTGCGCTTTGTTGTTAAGGTTGTTGGGTTTCTGCCTTTTGTTGGTTTTTTTTCCCACCTATTTTTGAACTGCTTTGGGACGTCCCATCAGTAATGAATACTGTGGCTCTCTTCCTTCATCTGCAGCTGAAACACGGATTTTGGTAAAGACTTACCTGTAAAATCCTTTTCAGCGAAGGAAGGAAGAGAGACACAGCACCCTCCCACGCAGAAGTGTGTTGATGTTTTCAGATGCAGCGCGACCCTTATCTGATAGCGATTATTGGGCTGAGGTCAGCGCGCTAAGGCTCTGTTCCAGCATCGCCAGCTCATCGCAGTAGTCAGGTTCCGTGAGTAGTACCTGGAACTTTGTGGTTTTTGGCTTTCTTTGCATGCATAACCTGTATCCTTGTGTTTTTTCTCTGAAGTTCCTTCAGAAGGGGTTATGTTGCTCCGCTGGTGATCTTGGCTCTTTTCCTAAAAGCTTTGGTACGACTGGAGCTGAGTAGGAGGAGCCCGAGCTGGAGGGGCCAGCCAGTCATCACTCTTTTGATCTGAGGTAACATCCTGATCTGGGGCTCCGCCTACCCATCAGTAATGAATACTGTGTCTCTCTTCCTTCCTTCGCTGAAAAGGATTTTACAGGTAAGTCTTTACCAAAATCCGTGTTTTTGAGTTAAATCATCATCTTATGGTACTAAAGTTTATATTTCTCTTGTTTGGAGTATAGACATTTTTAATTGACACGTAACAAGGAAAATACTTGATATAGTATTTAAACATCCTCCTTGACCCTGGGCTACAACACCGCCAGTTGTTTCTCGGAAGTGCTGTTAGCACAGTGAACACTTGCTCCTGTGTTACTGGGGTTCAGTAATGTCAGCTGTTCCCCTCTGTGTGTACGGCAAAAAGTCCTGCTGCCTCCACCATGTTCTCTTCTCATCCTGGCTACAACACCGCCAGTTGTTGTCTCGGAAGTGCTGTTAGCACAGTACACTTGCTCCTGTGTTTACTGGGGTTCAGTAATGTCAGCTGTTCCCCTGCTGTGTGTACGGCAAAAAGTCTGCTGCCTCCACCATGTTCTCTTCTCATCCCTGGGCTACAACACCGCCAGTTGTTTCTCGGAAGTGCTGTTAGCACAGTGAACACTTGCTCCTGTGTTACTGGGGTTCAGTAATGTCAGCTGTTCCCCTGCTGTGTGTACGGCAAAAAGTCCTGCTGCCTCCACCATGTTCTCTTCTCATCCCTGGGCTACAACACCGCCAGTTGTTTCTCGGAAGTGCTGTTAGCACAGTTAACACTTGCTCTGTGTTACTGGGGTTCAGTAATGTCAGCTGTTCCCTGCTGTGTGTACGGCAAAAAGTCCTGCTGCCTCCACCATGTTCTCTTCTCATCCCTGGGCTACAACACCGCCAGTTGTTTCTCGGAAGTGCTGTTAGCACAGTGAACACTTGCTCCTGTGTTACTGGGGTTCAGTAATGTCAGCTGTTCCCCTGCTGTGTGTACGGCAAAAAGTCCTGCTGCCTCCACCATGTTCTCTTCTCATCCCTGGGCTACAACACCGCCAGTTGTTTCTCGGAAGTGCTGTTAGCACAGTGAACACTTGCTCCTGTGTTACTGGGGTTCAGTAATGTCAGCTGTTCCCCTGCTGTGTGTACGGCAAAAAGTCCTGCTGCCTCCACCATGTTCTCTTCTCATCCCTGGGCTACAACACCGCCAGTTGTTTCTCGGAAGTGCTGTTAGCACAGTGAACACTTGCTCCTGTGTTACTGGGGTTCAGTAATGTCAGCTGTTCCCCTGCTGTGTGTACGGCAAAAAGTCCTGCTGCCTCCACCATGTTCTCTTCTCATCCCTGGGCTACAACACCGCCAGTTGTTTCTCGGAAGTGCTGTTAGCACAGTGAACACTTGCTCCTGTGTTACTGGGGTTCAGTAATGTCAGCTGTTCCCCTGCTGTGTGTACGGCAAAAAGTCCTGCTGCCTCCACCATGTTCTCTTCTCATCCCTGGGCTACAACACCGCCAGTTGTTTCTCGGAAGTGCTGTTAGCACAGTGAACACTTGCTCCTGTGTTACTGGGGTTCAGTAATGTCAGCTGTTCCCCTGCTGTGTGTACGGCAAAAAGTCCTGCTGCCTCCACCATGTTCTCTTCTCATCCCTGGGCTACAACACCGCCAGTTGTTTCTCGGAATGTGCTAGCCATCTACACTTGCTCCTGTGTTACTGGGGTTCAGTAATGTCAGCTGTTCCCTGCTGTGTGTTACGGCAAAAAGTCCTGCTGCCTCCACCATGTTCTCTTCTCATCCTGGCTACACACCGCCAGTTGTTTCTCGGAAGTGCTGTTAGCACCAGTCACACTTGCTCCTGTGTTACTGGGGTCAGTATGTCAGCTGTTCCCTGCTGTGTGTACGGCAAAAAGTCCTGCTGCCTTCCACAAATGTCTCTTCTCATCCCTGGGCTTACAACACCGCCAGTTGTTTCTCGGAAGTGCTGTTAGCACAGTCTACACTTGCTCCTGTGTTACTGGGGTTCAGTAATGTCAGCTGTTCCCCTGCTGTGTGTACGGCAAAAAGTCCTGCTGCCTCCACCATGTTCTCTTCTCATCCCTGGGCTACAACACCGCCAGTTGTTTCTCGGAAGTGCTGTTAGCACAGTGAACACTTGCTCCTGTGTTACTGGGGTTCAGTAATGTCAGCTGTTCCCCTGCTGTGTGTACGGCAAAAAGTCCTGCTGCCTCCACCATGTTCTCTTCTCATCCCTGGGCTACAACACCGCCAGTTGTTGCTCCGAAGTGCTGTTAGCACAGTGAACACTTGCTCCTGTGTTACTGGGGTTCAGTAATGTCAGCTGTTCCCCTCCTGTGTTACGGCAAAAAGTCCTGCTGCCTCCACCATGTTCTCTTCTCATCCCTGGGCTACAACACCGCCAGTTGTTTCTCGGAAGTGCTGTTAGCACAGTCTACACTTGCTCCTGTGTTACTGGGGTTCAGTAATGTCAGCTGTTCCCCTGCTGTGTGAACGGCAAAAAGTCCTGCTGCCTCCACCATGTTCTCTTCTCATCCCTGGGCTACAACACCGCCAGTTGTTTCTCGGAAGTGCTGTTAGCACAGTGAACACTTGCTCCTGTGTTACTGGGGTTCAGTAATGTCAGCTGTTCCCCTGCTGTGTGTATGGCAAAAAGTCCTGCTGCCTCCACCATGTTCTCTTCTCATCCCTGGGCTACAACACCGCCAGTTGTTGCTCGGAAGTGCTGTTAGCACAGTGAACATTGCTCCTGTGTTACTGGGGTTCAGTAATGTCAGCTGTTCCCCTGCTGTGTGAATGGCAAAAAGTCCTGCTGCCTCCACCATGTTCTCTTCTCATCCCTGGGCTCCAACACCGCCAGTTGTTGCTCGGAAGTGTAATTGGCACGGGTACTCACTCCTGCCAAGACTGGTTACAGCACGCCATCTGTTTCCTGTCAGTGTAAACGTCACTTAGCCTCCAATAAGTTGTCCTGTCGTGTTGCGGTCGGGTTAGCCGACTCTATGGTGCTTGGAGTTTAGGTGCTTCCTATGTGTGCTGCGGATATGTAAATAAAGGCTGTTTCCGTTGTGACAATAGGACAATCACCCACTGTAGTACTGTGGGATTCAGTAACTGCGGCCGGCTCGCGGCCTGTCAACTTAAATTTCCATGGGTACCTTCTGCTACCCGTCTGGGTTCCAGTACCGTCAGCTGGTTCTCCGCAGTGCCTTTGGCCTAGGTGCCTACATCTCGGTATCCGAGTTCCAGCAACGTCTGCTGGTCCTTGGTAGTGCTTTGGAGCACAGGTACCTCCTGCTTAGTAACCGTGTCCCAGTAACGTCAGCTGGTCCTCGGTTGTGCCATTGGCTCTTTTCCTTCTGCTGCCCCTCCGGGTTCCAGCACAGTTAGCTGGTCCTCGTTACTTGCATTGGCTCTTGTACCTTCTGCTACCCGTCCGGGTTCCAGTACCGTCAGCTGGTTCTCCGCAGTGCCTTTGGCCTAGGTGCCTCCATCTCGGTATCCGAGTTCCAGCAACGTCTGCTGGTCCTTGGTAGTGCTTTGGAGCACAGGTACCTCCTGCTTAGTAACCGTGTCCCAGTAACGTCAGCCGGTCCTCGGTTGTGCCATTGGCTCTTTTCCTTCTGCTGCCCCTCCGGGTTCCAGCACAGTCAGCTGGTCCTCGTTACTTGCATTGGCTCTTGTACCTTCTGCTACCCGTCCGGGTTCCAGTACCGTCAGCTGGTTCTCCGCAGTGCCTTTGGCCTAGGTGCCTCCATCTCGGTATACGAGTTCCAGCAACGTCTGTTGGTCCTTGGTAGTGCTTTGGAGCACAGGTACCTCCTGCTTAGTAACCGTGTCCCAGTAACGTCAGCTGGTCCTCGGTTGTGCCATTGGCTCTTTTCCTTCTGCTGCCCCTCCGGGTTCCAGCACAGTCAGCTGGTCCTCGTTACTTGCATTGACTCTTGTACCTTCTGCTACATTTACAAATTGAAGATTTTTTAAATGCTTTTTTGGGTAATCACTCTGGATCTCCAACAATGAAGACGACGACCCTGATGACCACCCCGAAGAAGATGACGACCACAAGGACGACGAGCATCAAGCCAACCAGCCTAAACACCATCACAAAGAAGAAATAAAAGATTACCAAACAGGACTAAGAAGGTTAAGACAAACTACAAGATACAGAACAAGAGACTTAAGAACAATAAGCAGAAGATCAAAAAGCAGAAGAACATGAAGTATAAGACCAAAATGAAGAGCAAAATATATGCTCTAAATTCTAAGCAGAAGAAGACTAAGCAGTGTATGGGGGTGAGTCCATTCCTCCTCGTGGTGCCCCTGGAAAATGCCTGCTGCTGCAGGCTAAACTGAACACGGACAAATACTGTTGTAATTTAAATCTTTTGTGACAGCAAGAACGGAAGGATGAAAAATTCATACTTTGACAGATTACAAGTACAGGATTCTCTGTCACAAATAAGAATATGATGAAGAAGATGAAGTACAATATGAATAAGAATAATAGTTTAATAAGAAGAATATGAGTAATGTTAACAAAAAGATGAATAGCAAGAAGTTTAAGAAGAAGATAAAGAAGGTGAAGATGAAGAATAATTTGATGAAAAAGATGATGCTGCTGAAGATTATGAAGGAGAAAGTGTGTCAAAAGTTAAAAAGGTGAAGAGCATGGAAGTTGTGAAATATACATATTTGCCAAAATAGAAAAAACGTTAACAACATTGTCAATTTCTTCGTCAATCCGAACATCTTTAAAAAAAAAATATTTATGCTATTCCATTTGATTGGGTTAAACATCTATGCCTTTAATGTCTCCTCAACCTTCCACAATACATTCTACATTACTCTTTGTTGTTTTCCTTCATGTACAATTAAACAACAAGGCAAGAATGGGGTTTTTTTAATTCCGATATTTTGTTCCCATAGACTTACATTGGATTTCCGGTATCGGTATCGGGTATCGCCGATATTTTTTGGGTATCGGCGATACAATTCCGATTCCGATATTTTTGGATATCGGAAAGTATCGCTCAACTCTAATCATGATATATTGAAGGCTTTGGATGAGGATGATTGGACTTCCATGAAACCTATACCCAGGCATTTCAAAAGATACCATGATTGTGATGCTAAGTTGCTAAAAGTCACGGGGATTGACAGGGTACACATTGATTTGCGGGGAGGCAATTGGAGAAAGACACTTGCGCAAATGGAGGCCCGCTGGATTTCTAGTGTAGTCTGTGCAACCAGCGGGTCTTAATGAAGTTCTGAGCTATGCCCCATTCTTATAGTCTTTTTGTTCTTTGTTTGTTGTTTTGTTTTTAACTATATATTTTTTTATGTGCTATTTTAGATTACATACATACCTGTTGACACTGTGTTCTTTTTGGACCCGATGGAATCTTTTGGGAGAGGCCTTGTGAGGGCGACTCTGTTCTGCGACCCATTACTCTTCTGATGGCGTTTTCTGAGGGGCGTGAAAAGAAGAAGAATAATTAGAAGAAATAGGACATTTATGTGTTTTTTTTTTTTTTTTTTTCTATGATACATTTATTAAATCACACATATTGTGCACTTTATGTTTATATACACTGGTATAAATATTGGTATATTTTTCTTGCATTTTATAAGGATTTTTGCAGTTTGCATATTCATGTATATGATGTACACTTTATATATAATGCACGTAATAATACTTCTAAAAAAATTTTTTTTTTTTTTCTTCTATACTCACAGTATATGTTTAATATTAGGGCACTAACATCATTATATGACATACACTTTATATATGATGCACTTATTACTTTTTAATTTTTTTTTTTTTTCATATATTCACATTATGTACCTAGTATTAGGGCATTTATATTATTATTGTATCACTTTAACCCCTTCACCCCAAGGGTGGTTTGCACGTTAATGACCGGGCCAATTTTTACAATTCTGACCACTGTCTCTTTATGAGGTTATAACTCTGGAACGCTTCAACGGATCTTCGCGATTCTGAGATTGTTTTCTCGTGACATATTGTACTTCACGTTAGAAGTATAATTTCTTCGATATAACTTGCGTTTATTTTTGAAAAAAAACACAAATATGGCGAAAATTTTGAAAATTTTGCAATTTTCAAACTTTGAATTTTTTTTCCCTTAAAACAGAGAAATATGTCACACAAAATAGTTAAGAAATAACATTTCCCACATGTCTACTTTACATCAGCACAATTTTGGAACCAACATTTTTTTTTGTTCGGAAATTATAAGGGTTAATATTTGACCAGTGATTTCTCATTTTTACAACAAAATTTACAAAGCCATTTTTTTAGGGACCACCTCACATTTGAAGTCACTTTGACGGGTCTATATAGCAGAAAATACCAAAAAGTGACACCATTCTAAAAACTGCACCCCTCAAGGTACTCAAAACCACATTCAAGAAGTTTATTAACCCCTCAGGTGCTTCACAGGAGCTGAAGCAACGTGGAAGGAAAAAATTAATATTTAACTTTTTAGCCACAAAAATGATCTTTTACAAACTTTTTTTTTATTTTGACAAGGGTAAAAGGAGAAAATGGGCAGATAAAGTTGTTGTGCAATTTCTCCTGAGTATGCCAATACCCTATATGTGGGGGAAAACCACTGTTTGGGCACACGGCAGAGCTCGTAAGGGAAGGAGCGCCGTTTGACTTTTTCAAACTAAAATTGGCTGGAGTTGAGATTGGACGCCATGTCGTGTTTGGAGAGCCACTGATGCGCCTAAACAGTGGAAACCCCCCACAAGTGACACCATTTTGGAAACTAGACCCCCTAAGGAACTTATCTAGATCTGTTGTGAGCACTTTGAGCCCCAAAGTGTTTCACAAAAGTTTATAATGCCTGGGTGTGAAAAAAAAAAAAACAATTTTCCACAAATATGATTTTTTAGTCCCAAATTTTTGATTTTTCCAAGGAAATTGGACCCCAAAAGTTGTTGTCCAATTTGTCCTGAGTACGCTGATACCCCATATGTGGGGGGGGGAAACTGTTTGGGCGCACGGCAGGGCTTGGAAAGGAAGCAGTAACGTTTTGGAATGCAAACATTGATGGGGGTCATGTTCCGTTTGTAGTGCCCAGATGAGCCTAAACAGTGGAAACCCCCACAAGTGACCCCATTTTGGAAACTAGACCCCCTAAGGAACTTATCTAGATCTTTGGTGAGCACTTTGAACCCCAAGTGCTTCACACAAGTTTATAATGCCCGGGCATGAAAATAAAAAATCCTATTTTTTTCCCACAAAAATTATCTCTTAGTCACTAATTTTTTATTTTCCCATAGGTAACAGGAGAAATTGGACCTCAAAAGTTGTTGTCCAATTTGTCCTGAGTACGTTGATACCCCATATGTGGGGGGGAACCACTGTTTGGGCGCATGGCAGAGCTCGGAATGGAAGTAGCACCATTTGACTGTTTCCAACCAAAATTGGTGTAAGGTTCTGTGTACATGTTCCTGAAACTCAGTTTTTCCGTCAGCCATTTTGCTTTCTGTCTTGCTGCAGCTATTTTGCCCTCAGTCAATATGGAGTTTCCAGCTTGCATGTTCCCGCCCTGATTCTCTCCCTCTTGCTTCTTAAGCAGCCACAGTTGAACAAATCAGTGCTTCAGAATCAAGCCTGCAGTGAACCTGTGACCTGACTCCTGGAAGCCTTGGACCTTGTACTCCAGTTATTTCCTATTGTGGAACTTTGGAACACTCGTGGACTTTGGAACCTTGCTGTTTGATGTATCCACGTTTGCATGGACTTACGGTAACAGAGAAGAGATCCTGAACCTGTTGTGCAGAGTGATTGCTGAACTTAAGTTACTCTGGCCTGCTGTGTCTCCTGCTTTTGTATCTGCAAACTGTGTGACTATCATTGCCACTTGTATGAAGTAATACAAGACCTTTTATATCAAACTCGTGACTCCTGTGTTTTCATCGCACCCAAGCACAAGACACTATATGAACTGTACCCTTACATTACAATTGGCTGGAATTGAGATTGGACGCCATGTTGCATTTGGAGAGTCCCTGATGTGCCTAAACAGTGGAAACCCCCCACAAGTGACCTCATTTGGGAAACTAGACCCCCTAAGGAACTTATCTAGATCTTTGGTGAGCAATTTGAACCCCCAAGTGCTTCACACAAGTTTATAACGTAGAGCCGTAAAATTAAAAAATCATATTTTTTCCACAAAATTGATCTTTTCACCCCAATTTTTATTTTCCCAAGGGTAACAAGACTCCAAAAGTTATTGTGCAATTTGTCCTGAGTATGCTGATACCCCATATGTGGGGGTAAACCACTGTTTGGGTGCATTGCAGAGTTTGGAAGGGAAGGAGCGCCGTTTGACTTTTTCAACGCAGAATTGGCTGGATGCCATGTCGTGTTTGGAGAGCTCCTGATCTGCCTAAACAGTGGAAACCCCCACAAATGACACCATTTTGGAAACTAGACCCCTCAAGGAACTTATCTAGATGTGTGGTGAGCACTTTGAGCCCCAAAGTGCTTCACAGAAGTTTATAACGTACAGCCGTAAAATAAAAAATCTTTTTTTTTTTTTTTACAAAAATGATTTTTTCGCCCCCAATATTTTATTTTCACAAGGGTAACAGGAGAAATTGGACCCCAAAAGTTGTTGTCCAATTTGTCCTGAGTACGCTAATACCCAATATGTGGGAGTAAACTACTGTATGGGCGCACGTCGGGGCTCGGAAGGGAAGTAGTGACGTTTTGGATTGCAGACTTTGATGGAATGGTCTGGGGGCGTCATGTCGCATTTGGAGAGCTCCTGATGTGCCTAAACAGTGGAAACCCCCCACAAGTGACCCCATTTTGGAAAATAGACCCCACAAGGAACTTATCTAGATGTGTGGTGAGCACTTTGAACCCCGAAGTGCTTCCCAGAAGTTTATAACGTACAGCCGTAAAAATAAAAAATCCTTTTTTTTTACAAAAATGATTTTTTCGCCCCCAATATTTTATTTTCACAAGGGTAACAGGAGAAATTGGACCCCAAAAGTTGTTGTCAAATTTGTCCTGAGTACGCTGATACCCAACATGTGTGAGAAAACGACTGTATGGGTGCACGTCTGGGCTCGGAAGGGAAGTAGTGACGTTTTGGATTGCAGACTTTGATGGAATGGTCTGGGGGCGTCATGTCGCATTTGGAGAGCCTCTGATGCGCCTAAACAGTGGAAACCCCCCACAAGTGACCCCATTTTGGAAAATAGACCCCAAAAGGAACTTATCTAGAAGTGTGGTGAGCGCTATGAAGCCCCAAGTGCTTCACAGAAAATTTATAACATACAGCCGTAAAAACAAAAAAATCATTTTTTTTTTACAAAAATGATTTTGTCGCCCCCAGTTTTTTATTTTCCCAAGGGTAACAGAAGAAATAGGACAAATTGCACAATAACTCTTGGGGTACAGAGTACGCTGATACCCCATATGCGGGGGTAAACTACTGTTTGGGCGCATGGCAGAGCTCAGAAGTGAAGGAGCACCGTTTGACTTTTTCAACGCAGAATTTTCCAGCTTGCATGTTCCCGCCCTGATTCTCTCCCTCTTGCTTCTTAAGCAGCCACAGTTGAACAAATCAGTGCTTCAGAATCAAGCCTGCAGTGAACCTGTGACCTGACTCCTGGAAGCCTTGGACCTTGTACTCCAGTTATTTCCTATTGTGGAACTTTGGAACACTCGTGGACTTTGGAACCTTGCTGTTTGATGTATCCACGTTTGCATGGACTTACGGTAACAGAGAAGAGATCCTGAACCTGTTGTGCAGAGTGATTGCTGAACTTAAGTTACTCTGGCCTGCTGTGTCTCCTGCTTTTGTATCTGCAAACTGTGTGACTATCATTGCCACTTGTATGAAGTAATACAAGACCTTTTATATCAAACCCGTGACTCCTGTGTTTTCATCGCACCCAAGCACAAGACACTATATGAACTGTACCCTTACATTACAAGATTCTGAAGCCATACGTTAGTGTCTGCTGGGTCTGGAAGACTGTGTCTGCTGTAAACTGTGGATATCGGATGTCCGGTTGTTCTTTCTGTGATGATAGTGGTTGTGACTTCTCACAACTATTCCAGGTGAGCAGTTCCCTTAATTTTTTTTTCCTGCAGTGTTACCACAGGTAAACACTATTGTTTTTTTTTCTTCTCCTTCTAGTACTCCTGTCTTAAAAGATCTGGAAGATGGAGGCCCGCATAAAAGAACTTTGCGGAGTGACTGATAATATCCTTGCAGATTTACAGAATATAAAGACCCGTTTTACAAACTTACAGGACCTCACTAATCACAATTTGCAAGTGTTTGGACAGACTGCCCAGGATTTGCGAGCCAGGATTGAGGTTCTAGAGGGGCGAGTTCAGGCTCCTGCCGTAGCCCCGAGTTCTGGGATTCCCAAGTTGCCCCCTTTTCGTTTTGGCGATGAACGTGAGAAATTCAGGGGATTTATTAACCAATGCAATCTTTTTTTTTCTGCACATGCTTCACAATTTCCCACTGAACGATCTAAAGTGCTTACCATAATTATGTTGCTTACCAATAAGGCTTTGATGTGGGCAAACCCTCTGATTGAGACTGAGGATGAATGTTTGGATCATCTTGATGCTTTCATTTCAGCCATGGGGCAGGTGTTTGATGACCCCAATCGAGGTGCAACAGCTGAAGCAGCCATGTTAACCTTGCGCCAAGGTAAGCACTCGGTAGCTGAATATGCCTTGGATTTCAGGAGATGGGCCCTTGATACCACCTGGGACAGTTCCGCCAAAAAATCTATTTTTCGAAAAGGGTTATCTCCACTAATTAAGGATGAACTTGCTCGTGCCGATCCTCCCACTGCGTTAGGTGACTTTATTAACTACTGCATCCGTATTGATACTCGTCTGACTGAACGCAGGCAAGAGAGATGGTTCGAAAACAATCGCACTAATCTTTTCCTACCTTCCTCCCCAGCTAAGGAACCTTTGAGTAGGATTACACGGGAACCTGAACCTGAACCCATGCAGGTAGACTCTTTACAACGACGGGTTAGTGATGCACGCAAGGAACATCGTTTTAAGGAGAATCTATGTTTCTATTGTGGTAAGTCAGGGCACTTCATTATAAACTGCCCCAGCCGTTCTCGTAAGACTACTGCAGCACTCTTTCACTGTGAGTGTTGCGAGAGGGGATCTGTCAGGTCCGAGCCTCAGGCTCCAGAGAAATCTGCAGCAACAGATCTTGATTTCTCGGACTTAAACTCCGTTACTTCTGAGGACGTTGGCTGTGTAAACGCTGCAATTTTTCAAGTTTCCTCAGCGGTGTCCCAGCTGAGTTGTAAGAAAAACAATTCTCATTGCTTTCTTTCCATCAAACTCTGGGTTAACTCAGCTTGGGTGTCTAGCTCTGCTATGATCGACTCAGGGGCAAGTGGGAATTTTATGGATGTCTCCTTTGCCCGGAAACAGGGGATACGTTCAGTGAAGAAGGCTACTCCTGTACAGATGGAAACTGTGGATGGCTCCCTGCTGACCTCTGGACCAGTGGATCAGGAAACAGAGCCCTTGAGGGTTCTCATGGGTAAAGATCATCAAGAGAAACTGTCCTTTATGCTTATCTCTTCTCCCCACTTTCCCATTATTCTAGGGCTACCATGGCTGCAGGCTCAGAACCCTACCATTAACTGGGAGACCAAGGAATTACACTTTCCAGAGAAACAGATGAGTCCAAAAGTTTCAGCTTGCTCTGTTCCTAAAGGAACCATGTCAGTCCCTGAACTACCAGCTGTTTACCAGGATTATGTGGATTTATGTGACAAGAAGAACGCTGACCAGCTTCCTCCTCACCGTCCATATGATTGTCCAATTGAATTATTGCCTGGAGCAGAGATACCTTTTGGTAAGATCTACCCCCTAGCGGGGCCCGAGCTAAAGGCTTTAAAGGATTACATAGACGAAAATCTAGCCAAGGGCTTCATACGCCCCTCTTCATCTCCTGCAGGTGCACCCATCTTCTTTGTGAAGAAGAAAGATGGATCTCTGAGACCCTGCGTAGACTATAGGGAACTCAATAAGGTTACGATTAGAAACCGTTATCCATTGCCTTTAATCCCTGAGTTATTGGAGAGAGTGCGGCATGCCAAAATTTTCTCTAAACTAGATCTCCGTGGGGCCTATAACTTAGTCCGTATTAGACCTGGGGATGAATGGAAGACTGCATTCAGGTCACGCTATGGACACTTTGAATATTTAGTTATGCCTTTTGGTCTAAGTACCGCCCCAGCCACTTTCCAACACTTGGTGAATGACATCTTCAGGGATCTCCTAGATACATTCATGGTGATTTATTTGGATGACATTCTAATTTTTTCTAACTCCACAGAGGAACATCATGGACATGTGAGAATGGTCTTGGAACGTCTAAGACAAAATCATCTTTACATCAAACTTGAAAAGTGTGAATTCCATAGGACCGAGATTCAATTTCTGGGGTATGTACTGTCTACACAAGGAATTAGTATGGATGGAAGCAAGACCCAAGCCATCAAGGATTGGCCAATTCCTAGAAATGTGAAGGAGGTGCAGCGCTTCATCGGGTTTGCAAACTTCTATAGACGTTTCATTAGGAAATTCTCTGAGGTAGTGTCACCTATCACTCAACTTACCCGGAAGGAGTCTAGGTTCTCTTGGACTCCCCAAGCCCAGGAAGCATTTTCCCGTCTAAAAGATAAATTTACCACTGCACCTATCTTAGTACATCCCAACCCCGAACTTGCCTTCATAATAGAGGTGGATGCTTCAGATTGTGCTGTTGGGGCTATACTCTCTCAGAGAACAGGTGAGAAGAATGTCTTGCATCCCTGTGCCTTCTTTTCCCAGCAGTTGTCTTCGGCTGAAAGGAACTACGATGTGGGCAATAGAGAGTTGTTGGCCATTATTGCCGCCTTCAAAGAATGGAGACACCTTCTTCAGGGAGCTGCACAGCAAATAGTCGTCCTGACAGACCATCGTAACCTTGAATTCATCAGGTCGGCTAAGTGCCTGACTCCTCGCCAGGCTCGCTGGAATCTTTTCTTAAACCAATTTAATTTTATCATTTCTTATAGACCAGGATCACGCAATGGAAAGGCTGATGCACTCTCTAGGATTTATTCAGCAGAGACCCGTCCACTTGCCCCTCCTAAGACTATTCTTCCTGACTCTAGATTCCTGGGAGTGATTCATAATCAAGACCTACTTAAGGACATCAAGGAAGCATACCATGCGGATTCCTTGTTGGCACAACCCCCAAGGGACGTAAGTCTTGTCTTTAAGAATGGTGTGTGGATTCAGGGACAAACGTCTGTATATTCCTGAAACAGTCAGATTGAGAGTATTGCAACTCATTCACGATTCCAAGATAGCTGGGCATAGAGGAATTCTAAAAACACAGGAATTTCTTTCTCGGTTCTTTTGGTGGCCCACTTGCAGGAAGGATGTTTTAAACTATGTCACCTCATGTGAAGTCTGTGCAAGATGCAAAACACCTCGCTCCTCACCAACTGGTCTGTTACAACCTCTTCCCACCCCGTCCCGCCCGTGGGGATCCATTTCTATGGACTTCATTGTGGAGTTACCAACCTCTCAAGGGAAAAACACCATTCTAGTGGTGGTTGATCGTTTAACAAAGGCAGCTCATTTTATCCCTTGTGTCGGCTTACCTACTGCAAGACAGACATCAGATTTGATGATTAAAGATGTGTTTCGCTTACATGGAGTACCAGATGAGGTTATTTCGGATAGAGGGGTGCAATTCACTTCAAGGTTTTGGCAAAATTTCTGTGCAGCATTGGACATTAAAGTAAACCTTTCTTCTGCTTTTCATCCCCAGACTAATGGACAGACAGAACGAACCAAACAGACCCTGGAGCAGTATCTGCCACCTACAGGATGATTGGGTGGATCTACTTCCACTGGCTGAGTTCTCTTATAACAACTCTCAGAGCGCCTCCACTAAGCAGTCTCCTTTCTACTCCAATTTAGGTTATCATCCTAATATTCTTCCTCGATTTCCCATAGAAACGCCTTTGCCAGCAGTGGCTGAAAGAATCACGTCTTTACAAAAGAATATGGATCTTTTAAAGGGAAATCTGGAATTGGCTCAGGAAAGGTACAAGAAAGCCGCAGATAAATTTCGTAAACCTGCACCAGCTTTCAAGGTAGGAGACCTGGTCTGGCTGTCAACCAGAAATCTTAAGTTAAGGATTCCATCATCGAAGTTAGGACATAAATACATCGGACCCTATAAAATCAGTAAAATTATAAGTGCTGTCGCTTGTCGTCTTCAACTGCCCAGAACTATGAGAATCCACCCTGTCTTTCATGTATCCCTACTAAAGGCTGCAACACCCAATACGTTTCCTGGACGTTCTTCTCCTTGCCCTGACCCAGTGCTAGTCGATGGTCAGGAAGAATTTGTGGTGGAAAGGATTCTAGATTCCCGGTTGTACAGAAATCAGTTACAATATTTGATTAAATGGCAGGGCTACCCAGTGGAGGACAACTCATGGGAACCAGTCAATAACGTTAATGCTCCTCGCTTGCTCCGTCAGTTTCATCAGAGGTACCCACACAAGCCTGGTCTGAGGTCATCCGGAGGTTGTCCCTAAGGGGGGAGTAATGTAAGGTTCTGTGTACATGTTCCTGAAACTCAGTTTTTCCGTCAGCCATTTTGCTTTCTGTCTTGCTGCAGCTATTTTGCCCTCAGTCAATATGGAGTTTCCAGCTTGCATGTTCCCGCCCTGATTCTCTCCCTCTTGCTTCTTAAGCAGCCACAGTTGAACAAATCAGTGCTTCAGAATCAAGCCTGCAGTGAACCTGTGACCTGACTCCTGGAAGCCTTGGACCTTGTACTCCAGTTATTTCCTATTGTGGAACTTTGGAACACTCGTGGGCTTTGGAACCTTGCTGTTTGATGTATCCACGTTTGCATGGACTTACGGTAACAGAGAAGAGATCCTGAACCTGTTGTGCAGAGTGATTGCTGAACTTAAGTTACTCTGGCCTGCTGTGTCTCCTGCTTTTGTATCTGCAAACTGTGTGACTATCATTGCCACTTGTATGAAGTAATACAAGACCTTTTATATCAAACTCGTGACTCCTGTGTTTTCATCGCACCCAAGCACAAGACACTATATGA
This sequence comes from Oophaga sylvatica, assembly GCA_033576555.1. Lineage (NCBI taxonomy): Eukaryota > Metazoa > Chordata > Amphibia > Anura > Dendrobatidae > Oophaga > Oophaga sylvatica. The sequence goes on along the minus strand of JARQOD010001031.1, from coordinate 81,668 downwards.
ACTGTACCCTTACATTACAATTGGCTGGAATTGAGATTGGACGCCATGTTGCATTTGGAGAGTCCCTGATGTGCCTAAACAGTGGAAACCCCCCACAAGTGACCTCATTTGGGAAACTAGACCCCCTAAGGAACTTATCTAGATCTTTGGTGAGCAATTTGAACCCCAAGTGCTTCACACAAGTTTATAACGTAGAGCCGTAAAATTAAAAAATCATATTTTTTCCACAAAATTGATCTTTTCACCCCAATTTTTATTTTCCCAAGGGTAACAAGACTCCAAAAGTTATTGTGCAATTTGTCCTGAGTATGCTGATACCCCATATGTGGGGGTAAACCACTGTTTGGGTGCATTGCAGAGTTTGGAAGGGAAGGAGCGCCGTTTGACTTTTTCAACGCAGAATTGGCTGGATGCCATGTCGTGTTTGGAGAGCTCCTGATCTGCCTAAACAGTGGAAACCCCCCACAAATGACACCATTTTGGAAACTAGACCCTCAAGGAACTTATCTAGATGTGTGGTGAGCACTTTGAACCCAAAGTGCTTCACAGAAGTTTATAACGTACAGCCGTTAAAAATAAAAAATCCTTTTTTTTTTACAAAAATGATTTTTTCGCCCCCAATATTTTATTTTCACAAGGGTAACAGGAGAAATTGGACCCCAAAAGTTGTTGTCCAATTTGTCCTGAGTACGCTGATACCCAACATGTGTGAGAAAACGACTGTATGGGTGCACGTCTGGGCTCGGAAGGGAAGTAGTGACGTTTTGGATTGCAGACTTTGATGGAATGGTCTGGGGGCGTCATGTCGCATTTGGAGAGCCCTGATGCGCCTAAACAGTGGAAACCCCCCACAAGTGACCCCATTTTGGAAAATAGACCCCAAAAGGAACTTATCTAGAAGTGTGGTGAGCGCTATGAAGCCCCAAGTGCTTCACAGAAAATTTATAACATACAGCCGTAAAAACAAAAAAATCATTTTTTTTTTACAAAAATGATTTTGTCGCCCCCAGTTTTTTATTTTCCCAACGGTAACAGAAGAAATAGGACAAATTGCACAATAACTCTTGGGGTACAGAGTACGCTGATACCCCATATGCGGGGGTAAACTACTGTTTGGGCGCATGGCAGAGCTCAGAAGTGAAGGAGCACCGTTTGACTTTTTCAACGCAGAATTGGCGGGAATTGAGATCAGACGCCATGTCACATTTGGAGAGCCCCTGATGTGCCTAAACAGCAGAAACCCCCCAATTCTAACTCCAACCCTAACCCCAACATACCCCTAACCCTAGTCCCAACCCTAACCACAAACCTAACCCTAACACACCCCTAACCCTAATCCCAACCATAACCCTAATACTAACTTTAGCGCCAATCCTAACCCTAACTTTAGCCGCAACACTAACCCTAATGGGAAAATGGAAATAAATACATTTTTTTAATTTTATTATTTTTCCCTAACTAAGGGGGTGATAAAGGGGGGTTTGATTTACTATTTATAGCGGGTTTTTGTGATTGGCAGCTGTCACGCTAAAAGACGCTTTTATTGCAAAAAGTAGTTTTTTGCATCACCACATTTTGAGAGCTATAATTTTTGCATATTTTGGCCCACAGAGTCATGTGAGGTCTTATTTTTTGCGGGACGAGGTGACGTTTTTATTGGTACCATTTATGACCACGTGACATTTTTTGATCGCTTTTTATTTCGATTTTTGGGAGGTTAGAATGAACAAAAATCAGCAATTCATGAATTTCTTTTGGGGGAGGCGTTTTTATTGTTCCGCGTGTGGTAAAATTGATAAAGCAGTTTTATTCTTCGGGTCAGTACGATTATGGCGATACCTCATTTATATCATTTTTTTATGTTTTGGCGCTTTTATAGAATAAAAACTATTTTATATAAAAAATCATTATTTTTGCATCGCTTCATTCTGCGAGCTATAACTTTTTTATTTTTTCGCTGATGATGCTGTATGATGGCTCGTTTTTTGCGGGACAAGATGAGTTTTCAGCGGTACCATGTTTATTTATATCTGTCTTTTTGATCGCGTATTATTCCACTTTTTGTTCGGCGGTATGATGATAAAGCATTGATTTTTTGCTTAGTTTTTTTTTTTTTTAAGGGGTTCACTAAAGGGGTTAACTAGTGGGACAGTTTTATAGGGGGGGTCGTTACGGACACGGCGATACCAAATATGTGTACTTTTATTGTTTTGTTTTTTTTATTTACAGGAAGAAATGAATTTATTGGGGAATATTTTTTTTTTTTTTGATGATTTTTGTTTACCACTTTTTATTTTTATTTTTTTTACTTTTTTACTTTGTCCCAGGGTGGGACATCACAGTATTTTAGCAGATCGCTGGTGTGACAGTGTGCACAGCACTCTGTCACACCAGCGATCGCTCTGGCATCGCTGCAGGCTTCTCAGTGCCTGCTCTCAGCAGGCACTGAGGAAGCCGCCTCCCTGCAGGACCCCGGCGCCATCTTGGATCCGGGGACCTGGAGGGAGGACGGACCCTCGGAACAGCGCGACACATCGCGCTGCTCTGAGGGTCTCAGGGGGGCGCGCAGGGAGCCCCCTGCCTGCGCGATCCTCCCCTGTGCCCCGGGCACACCGCGATCATGTTTGATCGCGGTGTGCTAGGGGTTAATGTGCCGGGAGCGGTCCGTGACCACTCCTGACACATAGTGCTGGGTGTCAGCTGTGATATACAGCTGACACCCGGCGGCGATCAGCTACGCTCCCCCCGGGAGCGCAGCTGATCGCCTATGACGTACTATTCCGTCCATGGGAATTAGGTCCAGGGTCACATGGACGGAATAGTACGTCTGATGGCAGAGAGGGGTTAATATTTGGGTAATCATTATCATGATCCTATTTTTTTTTTTTTTATTTTATCTTTGTTTTTCTATGTATATCCCTCCTCTCTTCCTAACCTCCTCAATATATTACAGTCTTATCTCTTTGTAAGTGGTTTGGTCAGTTATGATGACATATAAGTAGTAAACTATTTATATCTGTATCCCTGCTTACATGTAATATATAGGCATGCAACATAGTCTTGTAATGGCGGTGATATATCCTTTTTTTAGTCGATTTCCTGCCTTTTTTCACTATGGCAGTGTACTTTTTTTGACGCTTTATTGTTGATGTGTATATATATATGATCGATATGATGGTATAAGAGTAAGGCATTGTACTATCTATTTTACTCTTACTCACATGTAAATTGCAGGCATGCAGCATTGCTTTCTAACATACGGTGATGGGTTCTCCAGCTGACTTCCTGCTTTTGCGGTCGCTATGGCAGCGCGTCCTCCTCGGCACTTGTGCCCGCCCCTACTCTGACGCGTCGAGCAGAGGGTTGGGCCGAGTGTCATGTGATGCCTTCCTATGCTGACGTCAGGCAGTATGTCAGCTGAAACGCTGATATTGAAACACCGAGTCCTATATAAAGATCTAACAAAGAACTTCTGCATACACACGCTCCCTTGTGAACAAGCTAAACGCGAAACGTGCGTCAGGGGTGCTGCAGCCGCAATCAGGTACGGTCTCCTGCCAGCAGCTTACTAGTTTCAATACTTTAAAAACTTTTTTGTGCATCGTTATGCAGGTTACTGCACATATTATAGCACTTGCTGCATGCTCTGCACTTGCATAGCAAACATTTAAATGCTAGCTTTATTGGTAGGAGGGCAATCTTTATGTCCGTTTTAACCCTATGCTAACAGATATGTTTTGGGGATATTTTACTTAAAAATCTATGCACTGTGGTATATGTGATAGACATTAAATATACATAACCCCTTGTTTGTCAATGTGGCTTTAAGCATGATATACGGATATATTCACTATTGAACACTACCAACTGTACCTGTACCTGTTTTCTGTAGGCTTTTTTTGCATAATGTTGTCCCCCATTTGGATATTTTTATCTGTATATGTATTTTAAAAATGTTCTAAATAAAATTTGTATTTTTATAGTGGAAAAAGCTTCCTATGATTTTTTGAAATTTGTTGATATTTGGAAGCACTATTTTGGATCTAGGCAATAAATTTACTGTGATTTCTACACTCATATATAGCACAGAACGCCAAGCATGCTTCATGAAGTAAAAATCACTGTTGTATAAGGCCAGCAAAGGACTATGCAGCGCTGCCCAAATTAACAAAGAACCATGCTCACCGGTAAGTAAAGGGTAACACAGGAGGGCAGTCACCCCGCTCAAAGATGCCACCCCGACGCACGTTTCGTGGCTAACCTGCCACTTTTTCAAGGGGATGATAGCATTGTGCACCAAGGACCTTCAAATACCTCCCCTTCCCTGGTCACATGGTCCGGATTGACCAATGGAGGATGGTATATCGGCGCATGCGCCGCTGGAGCCGGACAAGCCCCCAGTGACGGCGGCGTCATGCCTCCAGATGCGCGCACAGACCAAGAGCCCAGGCGCGCCCCGGACACAAAGAGTCGCCCCACCACAGGGGTAGTCGCCCAGGCCACAACGGGGCATGCGCACTTCCAAACTCCATTATTTTTTTCCCCAAAGGCATCCAAGACGGAGGTAGAAGGCCAGATGACGAATCAAGGTATTAAGTAACCTCTTTTAAGGTCCGCGGAATCGACATTTTACACCTCGGAGATAGAGGTGGGGATTATAAAAAAATCCTGGCTCAAATGGAGGCCCGTTGGATCGTCCAGCTGGACACAATGGTTGGCCTTAATGAGTCTCTAAGTTTTGCCTCTTTTTTATAATTTACTTCTTTTCCTTTTGACACCCCCTCTGGTTCTTTTTGATGTCTTCTTGATTTTAATTTTGTTTTTAATTATATGTTTCTACAGTTATGTTTACATCTATACTTAATACCTTGATTCGTCATCTGGCCTTCTACCTCCATCTTGGATGCCTTTGGGGAAAAAAGAAAAAAAGAGAACACAGCCATACCATATATGGTTTCCTGATGCATTAACCTCCGTATATTCTGCACATACTATTGCTATATGCTGATAACTTATATTTGTATTTGTTTTGAATAATATGGAAAGCTCTGCTGTGTGTCTCTGTATATATCGTTATTGCACGCAATTTAGCCCCATATTAATGTACGTACTTTTATTACCAACCACTATAATGGAGTTTGGGAGTGCGCATGCCCCGTTGTGGCCTGGGCGACTACCCCTGTGGTGGGGCGTCTCTTTGTGTCCGGGGCGCGCCTGGGCTCTTGGCCTGTGCGCGCATCTGGAGGTATGACGCCGCCGTCACTGGGGGCTTGTCCGGCTCCAGCGACGCATGCGCCGATATACCATCCTCCATTGGTCAATCCGGACCATGTGACCAGGGAAGGGGAGGTATTTGAAGGTCCTTGGTGCACAATGCTATAATCCCCTTGAAAAAGTGGCAGGTTAGCCACGAAACGTGCGTCGGGGTGGCATCTTTGAGCGGGGTGACTGCCCTCCTGTGTTACCCTTTACTTACCGGTGAGCATGGTTCTTTGTTAATTTGGGCAGCGCTGCATAGTCCTTTGCTGGCCTTATACAACAGTGATTTTTACTTCATGAAGCATGCTTGGCGTTCTGTGGTATATATGAGTGTAGCTATAGCACCTTACCTTTTCCCCTATTGTGGGGAGTTTTTTACATGACTCTTTTGGGCTACATTTCGCTTTTCCATCTTTACCACAAGTGATTTTTTCTTATATTATCAGGAGCGCATTCTCCCTGTACATGCACTTGTCCTAAATGTGTGTTTCTATTGTCTTTTTGTATGATTTATTGTGCTACATTTGTATTGTTTATATAATAAATATTTACCATTTTATGATAAATTATCTTCACCATTGACTCCTATTTCTCCTCGTTATTATCATGTTTTTGTGAGTGGTGATTTTTGGTCTCACACATTTGTTGTGTGACCCACATCCCCTATGTTATACCCATGCAGCTGTATATGATCAAATTGATTGTTTCTGTGTTGTTCACAGCTTTTCTCAGTCTGATTATGGATTTTCGAGCACTAGATGCCACATGGCGAGCTCAGATCAATGAAACACTTCAGGATGGTGCAGAGGGATCCAATGAGGGTCTCAGAAGGAATTGCAAGAGGCTATTTTTTTTTTTAAGGATTTTCTCAAAAAACGGACTAAGGTCTGGTGGAACCACGAGTTCCTAGACGAATACATTAAAAGCAATCTAATACCTAGAGGCCTTCGAATTCAGGTGTTCCCGTCATTTCCTATTCAGGATGATTCTATTAAAAATCGTTGGGAGGAGCTAACTAATTAATCAAAATACATTAGAAACACTTGAGTCCGAGATTGATTCCGTTCAGGTCACACTACGACGTGAGATGTCTAGTGAAAATTTAAAAAAATTCAATGACTCCATAGATGCGGATCTACAAAAATGGGCCCTTGAAATTCAATCTACTAAATCTAAGAAATTTAAACGGGATACTCAGGATAAATTACTTTCAAGAGTATACAGGTGGCGTAATCCTACGGATAGATCACGTCCCAGATACAGCAATTTATCTTACTCAAGGTCAAGATCTGCCTCAGTGAAATCCAATCAATCCATTAACGAAGAATCTATTTCTAAAAAATCTCACATCAATGACCAGGGTAGTGTGCCGATTGGCGGAAAAAAGATGGTGACGCGCCAGGCAACTAAAACTAAAAATAATGGAGGAGGACCCACCCAGCTTGCGTCACAGAGCGGATTACAGGTAGTGAACTTATCACACCACACTCTGTCTGTCACACAATTAGAGGTTCTGAGTAGAGGTTTAACCTTTTCACCGACTAATGCATTTAACTTTTTTACAGTATTGAAGGATCTCCATCTATTCTCTCGTAAACTTCTACTAAAGAAATTGCATAGTCGGGGCCAGATGTCGGAGCCCTGGAGTGACAACGAGAGGGAGGCTTTACGCAACCTTGAGGAACTACTTGAGGAACAGTCAGCATCCACAACAAGTAGGTTCCCTACATCATTCTTACCCAGATCGGCGAGATTCCCCCCCTTGTCACTATGTCCGGCTATTGATGTATTTACAAAATTGGTGACGGAAGATCTAAAAAATCTATCTACAAGACATAGATTTGACAACTTGACACATGAACAACGTCAGGCATTGTCACAATTACAATCTCTTCCTGATGTGGTTTTTAAACCTGCTGACAAGGGGGGAATATCGTGATCTGGCCATGTGACAAATATGAACGAGAGGTATTTCTTCAACTGAGGGACTCCAACACGTATACTAAGCTGACGCATAGTCCTCTTTCCTCCTTCTCGTTGGAACTCCAGGACATCCTACATGGAGCGTATGAGTCTAATATCATTACTAAAAAAATCTATGAGGGCTTACTGATAAAAAATCCTAAAACCCCTACCTTTTATTTACTTCCAAAAATCCACAAGGATGCCCTCGACCCACCGGGGCGCCCTATTGTGTCGGGCATTGGTGGCCCATGTGATATGGTTTGTAAATTCATTGATTTCTACCTCAAACCCATTGTGGAGACACTGCCTTCTTTTGTCCGTGACACTAAGGACGTCCTGGCACGGGTCGACGGCATCCTTGTGGATGACTCTACTATTTTGGTGACAGCCGACGTGGAGTCCTTGTACACTTGCATCGATCGTTCCCATGGCTTGGCTGCTGTCCGTCTCTTCTTGGGATCCTCCGACCTGGACGGCCCTATGTGTGAGCTAATCCTCGAGCTGCTCCACTATGTCCTGACTCACAACTTCTTCGTCTTCAAAGACACCTTTTACTTAGAGGCGTGGTACAGCCATGGGCGCAGCCTGTGCGCCCGCTTACGCCAATCTCTTTCTGGGTTCCTGGGAGAGATCCTTGTTTGGCGATGCGGGCGCACAGGCCGCCTCCCATGTGCTGTACTGGTTTAGATATATTGACGATATCCTGATGTTGTGGGACGGGACGGTGCAGCAGCTCGAGGATTTCATGATGGAGCTGAATCAGAATTCTCTTAATATCCATTTAACCTATAAGTATAGCCGCAAGAGGGTGGAGTTTCTGGACGTCTCTCTGGGGGTTGACGCTAGTCGCCGCTTCCAGACGGACGTGTTTAGGAAGCCCACCTCCGTAAATGCATTAATTCATGCTAAGTCAGCTCATCATCCTGCCACTATTAGGGCCGTCCCGGTCGGACAGTTCCTTCGAATGAGACGCATCTGCTCTACCGATGATGCTTTTGAGGCACAAGCCAAGGACCTTAAAAACCGCTTTAGGGAGCGAGGTTACAGCAATAGATGCATTAAAAAGGGATATGATCGAGCAAGGAGGACCCCACGTGACTGCCTCCTCAATACTGCTCGTGTAGACAGACAAGGGTGTGAAGAAGGACCAATAAGATTTATTACCACCTTCAATCATGAATGGTCTGGCATTCGACAGATCCTAGCTAGACACTGGGATGTTCTAAAAACCGAACCCGCTCTGTCTCGCTCGCTGGGTGACTACCCATCCATAACATCAAGACGGTCAAAAAACCTGAGAGATATTCTCGTCCAGAGTCACTATCTCCCACCTCCCACAAATGTCTTTGGTACTCGTGGTCCTACCGTAGGCTTTTTTCCGTGCGGCCATTGCCTCGCTTGCGCCAATGCCCTGCGTGCCTCAACTTTCTCCTCCTCTGGTGGTGACAAAACGTTTGATATTTGCCGGCGTATATCCTGCGGCAGCTCAAATGTTATTTACTATGCCACATGCGGCTGCCCGAGGATATATGTCGGCTTGACCACCAGAGAATTGAGAATACGTATTAGGGAACACGTAAGGGACATTGGCGCAGCGAGGGCCATTTCCGATCCCTCGGACCTAAAGACAATTCCTCGTCACTTTAAATACCATCATAACTGTGACGCTACCTCTTTTAAGGTCCGCGGAATCGACATTTTACACCTCGGAGTTAGAGGTGGGGATTATAAAAAAATCCTGGCTCAAATGGAGGCCAATGGCCTTAATGAGTCTCTAAGTTTTGCTTTTTTTTTATAATTTACTTCTTTTCCTTTTGACACCCCCTCTGGTTCTTTTTGATGTCTTCTTGATTTTAATTTTGTTTTTAATTATATGTTTTACAGTTATGTTTACATCTATACTTAATACCTTGATTCGTCATCTGGCCTTCTACCTCCGTCTTGGATGCCTTTGGGGAAAAAAAGAAAAAAAGAGAACACAGCCATACCATATATGGTTTCCTGATGCATTAACCTCCGTATATTCTGCACATACTATTGCTATATGCTGATAACTTATACTTACAGTATATTTGTATTTGTTTTGAATAATATGGAAAGCTCTGCTGTGTGTCTCTGTATATATCGTTATTGCACGCAATTTAGCCCCATATTAATGTACGTACTTTTATTACCAACCACTATAATGGAGTTTGGGAGTGCGCATGCCCCGTTGTGGCCTTTGCGACTACCCCTGTGGTAGGGTGTCTCTTTGTGTCCGGGGCGCGCCTGGACTCTTGGCCTGTGCGCGCATCTGGAGGCATGACGCCGCCGTCACTGGGGGCTTGTCCGGCTCCAGCGGCGCATGCGCCGATATACCATCCTCCATTGGTCAATCCGGACCATGTGACTAGGGAAGGGGAGGTATTTGAAGGTCCTTGGTGCACAATGCTATCATCCCCTTGAAAAAGTGGCAGGTTAGCCACGAAACGTGCGTCGGGGTGGCATCTTTGAGCGGGGTGACTGCCCTCCTGTGTTACCCTTTACTTACCGGTGAGCATGGTTCTTTGTTAATTTGGGCAGCGCTGCATAGTCCTTTGCTGGCCTTATACAACAGTGATTTTTACTTCATGAAGCATGCTTGGCGTTCTGTGGTATATATGAGTGTAGCTATAGCACCTTACCTTTTCCCCTATTGTGGGGAGTTTTTTACATGACTCTTTTTGGGCTACATTTCGCTTTTCCATCTTTACCACAAGTGATTTTTTCTTATATTATCAGGAGCGCATTCTCCCTATACATGCACTTGTCCTAAATGTGTGTTTCTATTGTCTTTTTGTATGATTTATTGTGCTACATTTGTATTGTTTATATAATAAATATTTACCATTTTATGATAAATTATCTTCACCATTGACTCCTATTTCTCCTCGTTATTATCATGTTTTTGTGAGTGGTGATTTTTGGTCTCACACATTTGTTGTGTGACCCACATCCCCTATGTTATACCCATGCAGCTGTATATGATCAAAAAGGTTAAAAACATGTAAAAGCTTCCCAGCTAATAACTTCCTCTCCTGTCAGCCGGGAGAGGAGCTCATTCTTTCGGTGGCTTACAGCTGAGCTGCCAGCATTAAGCCTCTGTCTCACACAGCGATCTCGCTAGTGAGATCGCTGCTGAGTCACTAGTTTTGTGACGCAGCAGCGATGTCCCCAGCGATATCGCTGTGTGTGACATTCAGCGACGATCAGCCCCCCTGCCGGGTATCGCTGATCGTCGCTGAAATGTCAGGACATTTTTTTTGATCGCTGGTCTCCCGCTGACAGGCACGCATCGCTCCGTGTGACAGGCGGGAGACCAGCGATCTACTGGTAACCAAGGTACACAGCGGGTTTCCAGGCGCGGGGCTGTGCCTGGAAACCCGTTGTGTACCTTGGATACCAGCGCCCTGATGCAGGGAGCTGGTAACCAAGGTACACAGTGGGTTTCCAGGCACCGCGCAGCTCCTGGAAACCCGATGTGTACCTTGGTTACCAGCTCCCTGTATCAGGGCGCTTGTATCCAACGTACACTGCGGGTAACTAAGCGATGTTACCCGCAGTGTCGCTGTGCTGATCGCTGCCTGAGCTGCCTGTTTGGCAGCTCAGCAGCGATCATGTAGCGATACACCAGCGATCCTGATCGTTGTCGGGATCGCTGGTGTATCGCTATGTGAGACCCGGGCTTTAGCTGCGCTGCTTGCTGTAAACCAGTTAATCCTTTGTGAAGGATTACAGCATTGGACCTGACAGAGCGCCAAATAGGTAAGAATAATGTTGTTTCATTTTTTTTTTTTTTTTATTACAGGAGAACAAGGGAATCGAAGGAATACCAGTAAATAAAAGATGGTCAAAATCTGTGTTTATTTAATTAAAATGATTTTTAATTAATGTGCGCATGTTTTTTTTTATTTCATACAATAGGATTAATAATTGATAGTTGTCTAATTGACAACTCTCAATTATTAACCTGGCTTGGGGGATGAGGGGACCATGCACACCAGGATTGGGGGTGAGGGGACCATGCACACCAGGATTGGGGGGTGAGGGGACCATGCACACCAGGATTGGGGGGTGAGTGTACCATGCATTCCAGGATTGGGGGTGAGGGGACCATGTACACCAGGATTGGGGGGTGAGGGGACCATGCACACAAGGATTGGGGGGTGAGGGGACCATGCATTCCAGAATCGGGGGTGAGGGGACCGTGCACACCAGGATTGGGGGTGAAGGGACCATGCATTCCAGGATTGGGGGGTGAGAGGACCATGCATTCTGGGATGGGGGGGTGAGGGAACCATGCATATTAGTATTGGGGGTGAGGGAACCATACATCTCAGGATTTGGGGTGAGGGGACCATGCATACCAGAATAGGGGGGTGAGGGCACCATGCATACCAGGATTGGGGGGTAAGGGGACCATGCATACCAGGATTGGGGGGTGAGGGGACCATGCATACCGGGATTGGGGGGTGAGGGGACCATGCATTCCAGGATTGGGGGGAGGGGACCATGCATACCAGGTTTGGGGGGTTGAGGGGACCATGCATTCCAGGATTGGTGGGAGGGGACAATGCATATCAGAATTGGGGGGAAGAGGGGACATGCATACCAGGATTGGGGGTGAGGGAACCATGAACACCAGGTTGTGGATGAGCAGGTACCATGTATACCAGGATAGGGATGAGGGGGTACCATGCATACCAGGATTGGGTGAGGGGACCATACATACCAGGATAGGAGGGGGGCAGCACATACCAGGATGGGAGACCATATACCAATAAAAATGCTTGCCACCCGGGCGTAGAACGGGTTCATAGCTAGTAATGATCTAATCTCAAAGGGTTTGCAACTTGATATTTTTAATAAGAAGGAAACAAACTTTTTATGTGTAAAAAAACCCCAGTGTCCCTTTTTTTATCATCTCCCAAAAAACCATAAGAGCATAGAAAACCCCCCTGGTAGACCTATTATAGCAGGTATAAACTCTTTGACGGCCAATTTGGCACATTATATTGATCGAACAATGCTTTTACATGTTTTTAACCTTGCTAGCCATCTCCGTGATTCCACCCATCTACTAACAGTTACAAAACTTTCCTGGAAAACGGGCTAAGTCTTTCTAACTTTAGATGTCACAGCACTTTATTCCAATATTCCTCACGATTTAGGATTACCGTATATACTCAAGTATAAGCTGAGATTTTCAGCCCATTTTGTAGGGCTAAAAGTGCACCTCTCGGCTTATACTAGAGTTATCTACCGGGGGGGTCGGCCAGGGAGGGGGAGCGCAGCTGTCCTATATACTCACTCCCTCCTGGCGTGGTCTCTGCAGCCCCTGCTCTTCTCTCACGGTCTCCGACGCCTGTGTTCAGCGGTCCTGTGGTACCGCTCATTAAAGTCATGAATATGAACATATTCATGACTTTAATGAGCGGTACCACGTGACCGCTGAAGTTAGGCATAGCTGCCGGAGACCGTGGGAGAAGAGCAGGGGCTGCAGAGACGCGCCAGGAGGGGGTGAGTATAAGCGATATTCACCTGTCCCCGTTCCACCGCTGCGCTTCGCTCTCTCCTCGCGTCCTCTAGCTGTGAATGTTCAGGTCAGGTGCGTGATGACGTGGTTAGTGCGCGCCGCGCCCTCTGCCTGAGCATTCACTGCTGGAAGACTCGGAAGACAGCGGAGTGCAGCGGTGGAACGGGGACAGGTGAATATTGGTGGTGCCGGGGCCTGAGCCAGCGGTGACTCCGGCACCTGTCCCCAATAGCACGCCGGTGTCCTCACCTGCTCAGGACACCGGCACCTGGCCCCCATCGACGAGAGGTGAGTATGTCTTTTTTTTTTTTTTCCATTTGCAGCGGCAGCATAAGTGACGGTGGGACCTATACTATCATATGGGATCATATGGAGCATCTTGTGGGGCAAAATACATGGGGCAGAATATGGGCATAATCTCTGGAGCATCTTGTGGGGCAAAATACATGGGGCAGAATATGGGGCATAATCTATGGAGCATCATATGGGGGCATAATACATGGGCAGCATATGGGGCATAATCTATGAAGCATCATATGGGGCATAATACATGGGCAGCATATGGGGCATAATCTATGAAGCATCATATGGGGCATAATACATGGGCAGCATTTGGGTCACAATCTATGGAGCATCTTGTGGGGCATAATACATGAGGCAGCATATGGGGCATAATCTATGAAGCATCTTATGGGGGCATAATACATGGGTAGCATATGGGGCATAATCTATGGAGAATCTTGTGGGGCATAATACATGGGCAGCATATGGGGAACAATCTATGGAGCATCTTGTGGGGCATAATACATGGGGCAACATATGGGGCATAATCTATGGAGCATTTTGTGAGGCATAATACATGGGTCAGCATATGGGGCATCAGTGGCGGACATATCGCCTGTTCAGCCGGTGCAACTGCACAGGGGCCCAGAGGTGGAAGGGGGCCCCTGCAGGCAGGAGCGTACTGCCCACAGCGGCAGAGTATGCAGCTGCTACGGGGCCAGAGTCTAGATTGCGGGCTGGAGTGTAAGGGGCCCGCACCAGTATTATGCAGCATCGGGCCCCTCTCACTTCCTGCTGTAATCACACCCAGAGCAGGGCAGAGAGCAGTGTGGAGTGAGGAGTTCACAAAGGAGGCGTGTCATGCAGGCAGAGACGCTGACCAATGAACGCTTTCCTCACCAGACTGAGGAGAGCGCTCACTGGCTGCCGTCTCTGTCTGTGCTCCTGCATGGCGGGTCCCAATGGTGGTGAGTGCTCACCGGTTGTCAGGGGCCCGGGGCCACACTGCACACTGGGGACAGCAGTGGAGGAAGAGCAGGACTTACAGTGTGTACTGTATTCTGCTTCCTCCACTGTGCCATTCCCGGCAGGCTGCAGCATTTCTGAGAACAGGTCAGAGGAAGATGCTCACTGCAGGGGACATCTCCCAGAGAGGAGGTCGGGGGAGGGGGGCTCACTGCAGGGGACATCTCCCAGAGAGGAGGTCAGGGGAGGGGGGCTCACTGCAGGGGACATCTCCCAGAGAGAAGGTCAGGGGAAGAGGCTCACTGCAGGGGACATCTCCCAGAGAGGAGGTCAGGGGAGGGGGGCTCACTGCAGGGGACATCTCCAGAGAGTCAGGAGAGGCCACTGCAGGGACATCTCCAGAAGGAGTCGGGAGGGGGCTCACTGCAGGGGACATCTCCCAGAGAGGAGGTCGGGGAGAGGGAGGCTCACTGCAGGGGACATCTCCCAGAGAGGAGGTCAGGGGAGAGAGGCTCACTGCAGGGGACATCTCCCAGAGAGGAGGTCAGGGGAGGGGGCTCACTGCAGGGGACATCTCCCAGAGAGGAGGTCAGGGGAGGGGAGGCTCACTGCAGGGGACATCTCCCAGAGAGGAGGTCAGGGAGGGGAGGCTCACTGCAGGGGACATCTCCCAGAGAGGAGGTCAGGGGAGGGAGGCTCACTGCAGGGGACATCTCCCAGAGAGGAGGTCAGGGGAGGGGGCTCACTGCAGGGGACATCTCCCAGAGAGGAGGTCAGGGGAGGGGAGGCTCACTGCAGGGGACATCTCCCAGAGAGGAGGTCAGGGAAGAGGCTCACTGCAGGGGACATCTCCCAGAGAGGAGGTCAGGGGGAGGAGGCTCACTGCAGGGGACATCTCCCAGAGAGGAGGTCAGGGGAGGGGGCTCACTGCAGGGGACATCTCCCAGAGAGGAGGTCAGGGGAGAGGCTCACTGCAGGGGACATCTCCCAGAGAGGAGGTCAGGGGAGGGGGCTCACTGCAGGGGACATCTCCCAGAGAGAGAGGTCAGGGGAGAGGCTCACTGCAGGGGACATCTCCCAGAGAGGAGGTCAGGGGAGGGGAGGCTCACTGCAGGGGACATCTCCCAGAGAGGAGGTCAGGGGAAGAGGCTCACTGCAGGGGACATCTCCCAGAGAGGAGGTCAGGGGAGGGGGGCTCACTGCAGGGGACATCTCCCAGAGAGAAGGTCAGGGGAAGAGGCTCACTGCAGGGGACATCTCCCAGAGAGGAGGTCAGGGGAGGGGGCTCACTGCAGGGGACATCTCCCAGAGAGAAGGTCAGGGGAAGAGGCTCACTGCAGGGGACATCTCCCAGAGAGGAGGTCAGGGGAGGGGGGCTCACTGCAGGGGACATCTCCCAGAGAGAAGGTCAGGGGAAGAGGCTCACTGCAGGGGACATCTCCCAGAGAGGAGGTCAGGGGAGGTAGAGGCTCACTGCAGGGGACATCTCCCAGAGAGGAGGTCAGGGGAGGGGAGGCTCACTGCAGGGGACATCTCCCAGAGAGGAGGTCAGGGGAGGGGGCTCACTGCAGGGGACATCTCCCAGAGAGGAGGTCAGGGGAAGAGGGCTCACTGCAGGGGACATCTCCCAGAGAGGAGGTCGGGGGAGGGGGGCTCACTGCAGGGGACATCTCCCAGAGAGGAGGTCGGGGAGGAGGGGCTCATCGGGACATCTCCCAGAGAGGAGGTCAGGGGAAGAGGCTCACTGCAGGGGACATCTCCCAGAAGGAGGTCAGGGGAGGGGGGCTCACTGCAGGGGACATCTCCCAGAAGGAGGGTCGGGGAGGGGGCTCACTGCAGGGGACATCTCCCAGAGAGGAGGTCAGGGGAAGAGGCTCACTGCAGGGGACATCTCCCAGAGAGGAGGTCAGGGGAGGAGGGCTCACTGCAGGGGACATCTCCCAGAGAGGAGGTCAGGGGAGAGGCTCACTGCAGGGGACATCTCCCAGAAAGGAGGTTGCGGGCGGGGAGGGGGGCTCACTGCAGGGGACATCTCCCAGAGAGGTCAGGGGAAGAGGGCTCACTGCAGGGGACATCTCCCAGAGAGGAGGTCGGGGGAGGGGGGCTCACTGCAGGGGACATCTCCCAGAGAGGAGGTCAGGGGAGGAGGGCTCACTGCAGGGGACATCTCCCAGAGAGGAGGTCAGGGGAAGAGGCTCACTGCAGGGGACATCTCCCAGAAGGAGGTCAGGGGAGGGGGCTCACTGCAGGGGACATCTCCCAGAGAGGAGGTCAGGGGAAGAGGCTCACTGCAGGGGACATCTCCCAGAGAGGAGGTCGGGGGAGGGGGGCTCACTGCAGGGGACATCTCCCAGAGAGGAGGTCAGGGGAAGGGGGCTCACTGCAGGGGACATCTCCCAGAGAGGAGGTCAGGGGAAGAGGCTCACTGCAGGGGACATCTCCCAGAGAGGAGGTCAGGGGAAGAGGGCTCACTGCAGGGGACATCTCCCAGAGAGGAGGTCGGGGGAGGGAGGCTCACTGCAGGGGACATCTCCCAGAGAGGAGGTCAGGGGAGGAGGGCTCACGGGGACATCTCCCAGAGAGGAGGTCAGGGGAAGGAGGCTCACTGCAGGGGACATCTCCCAGAAAGGAGGTCAGGGGATAGGGGGGCTCACTGCAGGGGACATCTCCCAGAGAGGAGGTCAGGGAGGAGGGCTCAAGGGACATCTCCCAGAGAGGAGGTCAGGGGAAGAGGCTCACTGCAGGGACATCTCCCAGAAGGAGGTCAGGGGAGGGGGGCTCACTGCAGGGGACATCTCCCAGAGAGGAGGTCAGGGGAAGAGGCTCACTGCAGGGGACATCTCCCAGAGAGGAGGTCGGGGGAGGGGGGCTCACTGCGCTCAGAGGGACACTCCTCAGACGAGGAGGTCAGGGGAGGAGGGCTCATGGGACATCTCCCAGAGAGGAGGTCAGGGGAAGAGGCTCACTGCAGGGGACATCTCCCAGAAAGGAGGTCAGGGGAGGGGGCTCACTGCAGGGGACATCTCCCAGAGAGGAGGTCAGGGGAAGAGGCTCACTGCAGGGGACATCTCCCAGAGAGGAGGTCGGGGGAGGGGGGCTCACTGCAGGGGACATCTCCCAGAGAGGAGGTCAGGGGAAGAGGTTCACTGCATGGGACATCTCCCAGAGTGGAGGTCAGGGGAGGGGGGCTCACTGCAGGGGACATCTCCCAGAGAGGAGGTCAGGGGAAGAGGCTCACTGCAGGGGACATCTCCCAGAGAGGAGGTCGGGGGAGGGGGGCTCACTGCAGGGGACATCTCCCAGAGAGGAGGTCAGGGGAAGAGGCTCACTGCATGGGACATCTCCCAGAGTGGAGGACAGGGGAGGGGGGCTCACTGCAGGGGACATCTCCCAGAGAGGAGGTCAGGGGAAGAGGCTCACTGCATGGGACATCTCCCAGAGAGGAGGTCAGGGGAAGAGGCTCACTGCATGGGACATCTCCCAGAGTGGAGGTCGGGGGAGGGTGGCTCACTGCACTGGAGAGCTCTGCAGCAGCAGGGAGCTGATATCCTCTGTGCACTGTGTCCCCATCCCCCACAGTGGGCCCTGCACTATGTGGCCGACCTCCATGGCTCAACTGAACAAAACACCTGAGGTTGTAGATTAGTGTGTTTGTATATATCCATATGTGTGTGTACAGTACATGTATGTGTGTGTGAAAGTATATGTGTGTATGTATATATGGTGTATGGCTATGTGCATGTATGTAAGTGTGTGTTTGTACATGTACATATTTGTGCGTACAGTATATGTATGTGTGTGTATCTGTGTATGTATGTACAGTATATGTGTGTATCCATGTATGTACAGTATATGTGTGTGTATCTGTATGTACAGTATATGTGTGTATGGTGTATGTATGGTATATGTGTGTATGTATCTATGGTATGTGTGTGTGTATGTATGTACGCTATATCTGTGTATATGTATGTATGGTATATGTATGTATGTATGTACTGTATATATGTGTTTATCTGTGTGTATGTATCCTGTATGTATGTTATGTGTGTGTATGCATATACGGTATATGTATGTGTATCTGTGTGTGTATGTATGGTATATGTGTGTATGTACAGTATATGTATGTGTATCTGTGTGTGTATGTACGGTGTATGTATGTATCTGTGGTATGTGTATGTGTGTGTATGTACGATATATCTGTGTGTATGGTGTATGTATGTACTGTATAAAAGTGTTTGTGTGTAAGTATGGTGTATGTATGTTGTGTGTATGCATGTACGGTATATGCATGTGTATCTGTGTGTTTTATGTACGGTATATGCGTGTATGTATGGTGTGTGTATGTGTATGTACGGTATATGTATGTACGATGTATGTGTGATCCAGAAGATCATGGATAACTGGCTGATTACTGGGGATTCAACTACTGGGCCCTCCAGCTCTATTTATTATCTATAGAGCTGCTGAGTGCTACGCTCGGCTATTTCCATCAGTTCCATAGACAATGAATAGAGCAGATTCCAGATGATACAGGCACCAGACATATAATGTAATATATACATGTTCGGGCTCTGCTGGTTCCAGCAGTTATCACGTAACCACGAGGAGGCGCTCTGCACACTTGCTGTCATGTGTCAGCCGCGTCTGTAGTGTTCTAGTCACTGACAGCCGACACTAGTTGTCACTTGGCTGCAAGTCTGACTGCACTGGAGCCAGCAGAACCGAATGCTAACGGATATATATATATTTACACACACAGTATATATCTCCATCTCAATGAAAAAATATAAATAACGTATATACTCGTGTATAAGCCGAGATTTTCAGCACCTTTTTTGGTGCTGAAAATGCCCCCTCGGCTTATACACGAGTCATTGGGGGTGCCGCGGCAGGAGCCGGTGGCTGGGACATCATACTCACCCTCCCCGTGCCATCGCTGAACGTCCCGGAAATTCTGCGTTGTACCCGGCTTCCTGCAGCTCTCCTGTGCTGAGTGGTGACATAATACCGCTCATTAAGGTCATGTAACATGGACGCGACGCCACTCCCATAGGCGTGGCGTCCATATTCAGGAAGGGAGGAGCACAGCGGAGGATGGCGCAGGGGGGGGCACAGAGGAGAATGGGGGAGCACAGAACTGGATGGGGGAGCAAGGAGCAGGACGGGGGCAGCACAGAGCAGTAAAAGAAAACTGACTGGCACATCCAAACCAGTGTGAATTAGGTGCAAACCAGGAGCAGCTACCTCCATAGACAATATACAAAAAAAGGTTGCACTCTATCGTGCCAAAGCAAGTCAATGTGAAATATGAAACATGAATAGCAATATGGCTTTTGAATATTAGAAAAAAATGAATGAGACGCTTTGCACAAAATTTGGCCAAATAATGCCTGCCCATACACCAACGTCAAGGTGGTCTCAGAACGTATGGGTCCCTGTCTATGCACTCCGCCCATCACCATGTGGTGATTTTAATTATAGCAGGTTCCTGCTCACCCAGAAAAGGCAAGCTTTACTGACAGAGGTGTCCACATTCACCCAGGAATTCAGATATCAGCCTAATAGAGGTATGTTCACATAGACAGGGTGCAACCTTTTTTGTATATTGTCTATGGAGGTAGCTGCTCCTGGTTTGCACCTAATTCACACTGGTTTGGATGTGCCAGTCAGTTTTCTTTTACTTCTATGTTAGCTTACTGACCGAGCACTCCGCCCATCACCATGTGGTGATTTTAATTATAGCAGGTTCCTGCTCACCCAGAAAAGGCAAGCTTTACTGACAGAGGTGTCCACATTCACCCAGGAATTCAGATATCAGCCTAATAGAGGTATGTTCACATAGACAGGGTGCAACCTTTTTTTGTATATTGTCTATGGAGGTAGCTGCTCCTGGTTTGCACCTAATTCACACTGGTTTGGATGTGCCAGTCAGTTTTCTTTTACTTCTATGTTAGCTTACTGACCGAGCACTCCGCCCATCACCATGTGGTGATTTTAATTATAGCAGGTTCCTGCTCACCCAGAAAAGGCAAGCTTTACTGACAGAGGTGTCCACATTCACCCAGGAATTCAGATATCAGCCTTAGGCCTCTTTCACACTTCAGTCGTGCGACGTCAGTCAAAATCCGTCAAAATGTGAAAAAAAACGGATCCGCCAATTTTTTTTGGCGGATCCGTTTTTTTCCCATAGACTTGCATTAGTGACGGATTTTGACGGATGGTCGTCCGTTAGGTCCGTTTTTGGACGGATCCGCCAAAAAATTGGCGTCCGTCATTTTAAAAAAACGTCCAATGCAACGTTTTTTTTGACCGCCAAAATGGCGGACAACGGCGGATCCACCGCATCCGCCATTTTGTATAATGGCCACCTATGGGCGGCGGATCCGCCAGCATCCATTTTTGACGGAATCCGCCGGCGGATCCGTCGCCTCTATTGAAAACCATAGTAAAATGCAGAAAACAGTGTCCGGGGTCTCTCTCTCTCTCTCTCTCTCTCTCTCTCTCTCTCTCTCTCTCTCTCTCTCTCTCTCTCTCTCTCTCTCTCTCTCTCTCTCGAACTGACCAGTTTTGCATCCGTTTTTTTACTTTTCTGACGGATCCGCCATTTTCACGGATGGGCGGACGTCACACAACGGAAGTGTGAAAGAGGCCTAATAGAGGTATGTTCACATAGACAGGGACCCATACGTTCTGAGACCACCTTGACGTTGGTGTATGGGCAGGCATTATTTGGCCAAATTTTGT
This sequence comes from Oophaga sylvatica, assembly GCA_033576555.1. NCBI lineage: Eukaryota > Metazoa > Chordata > Amphibia > Anura > Dendrobatidae > Oophaga > Oophaga sylvatica. The sequence goes on along the minus strand of JARQOD010001031.1, from coordinate 60,898 downwards.
GCAAAGCGTCTCATTCATTTTTTTTCTAATATTCAAAAGCCATATTGCTATTCATGTTTCATATTTCACATTGACTTGCTTTGGCACGATAGAGTGCAACCTTTTTTTGTATATTGTCTATGGAGGTAGCTGCTCCTGGTTTGCACCTAATTCACACTGGTTTGGATGTGCCCGTCAGTTTTCTTTTACTTCTATGTTAGCTTACTGACCGAGCACTCCGCCCAAGCACAGAGCAGGACGGCAGTTTATACACCCGGCTTATACGCGAGCCAATAAGTTTTCCCAGTTTTTTGTGGCAAAATTAGGGGGGTTGGTGTTGTGAATGGGTTTGAGATGAGTTCTGAGCAGAGACTCCCTCTGGTGGTTACAAGCGGTACTGGTCTGTTCAGTGAAGATTGTGAGGACTGGGAATCAGGTGTTACTGACTGGTCTTATATAAGGGAGTCACCTTCCCATCAGGGTTGCCGGTGATCAATTGTTCTGGTCTGAATCCTTCTTTCCTGTTTCCCTTGTAGCCTGCTGTGTCGTGTCTGCATCTCCTGCTAACAGATAAGACATTTTCTTCTTTTTGTTTTTGTACTATATTTTTGCATTTTGTCCTGCACTTCTGTGGGGGCCTTCTGGGTCCCCTCGGGGCTTTTGCCCTCTCAGTTTAGTTCAGCCACTGATGTTTGTACTTTTGCTTTTTCCAGTTTTTTCAGTGGCTGCTGTTTTGATTTTGTTACACCAGAGAACTAATTTAGGTGGTAGAGGTCGTGTGATCTCAGGTGATTTTGAAATTAGTAGAGTTGGTGCTTTTCAGGGTTTTCTGGGATTGCAGTAAGTACCCTTCCTATCCTTTTCTATTTAGTTAGTTTGGGCCCCAGCGTTTGCTCATACTATTTTCTTTCTGTGTCAGTATTTCATCTTGTCTAACCACCATTACTTGTTTGGGGGCTTTCTATTATCTTTGGGGTTCTGCTCCGGGGCAGATAGCGTAGGAACGCTCCACGGCTGCCTCTAGTTGTGGTGGTTAGTCAGGGTACTGCAATCTCATAGATTCCAACTGCTCTGGTGTATTGCCTTTTTTACCTGCACTCCTCAGCCACCGAAACATAACAGTATCACCGGCCCAAAAAAAAATTGAAAATTGTATGGTACTCACAGAAAGGAAAAAATATTGTGAAAGAAAAAAGGTTGTCAGAGTTGTCAGAGATATTTTTCTGTTTGTTGCATTTTTTTTTCCCTCTGTATCTCTGGGTGCTGGGGAGGATCTTTTCTCTCAATGGAGTTTGCACGGTTGTCTGCCCGTGTGGATCAGCTTGCCACTGAGGTTCAGAGTATTGCTGCATATCTTGCTAGGTTGCCTGTTGTGGAACCTAGGATCCCCATGCCAGATTTGTTTTTGGGGGATCGAGCTAAGTTTCAGAATTTCAAAAATAATTGTAAATTGTTTTTTGCCTTAAAATCTAAGTCCTCAGGCAACGCAGCGCAGCAGGTTCAAATTATCATCTCTCTCCTGCGCGGCGATCCTCAGGATTGGGCTTTTTCCCTGACACCTGGGGATCCTGTTTTGAGTGATGTTGATGCATTTTTTCAGGCTTTGGGGTTATTGTACGATGAGCCTAATGTCACTGATCAAGCTGAAAAATCCTTGTTGGCATTAAGTCAGGGCCTTATGACGCTGAGTTATACTGTCAGAGATTCCGTAGGTGGGCAGTCCTGACCAAATGGAATGACGACGCTTTGGCAGCCCTTTTCCGGAAGGGTCTGTCAGATAATGTAAAGGATGTTATGGTGGGATTCCCTGTCCCCTCTGGTCTCAATGATTCTATGTCATTAGCGATTCAAATTGACAGACGTTTGCGTGAGCGGAGAAGTATGCGTGGAATGGTGTTGCCTTGTGAACCAGCTTCTGAACCCATGCAGTGTGATAGAGTGGTGTCTGGGGCACAGCGTCATGAGTTTCGAAAGCGCAATGGGTTATGTTTCTACTGTGGTGATGCCTCTCATGCTATTTCAGTCTGCCCTAAGCGGGGAAGACGTTTTGCACGCTCAGTTGTCTTGGGTAGTGTTCAGACTAAGTTTTTATTAACTGTTACCCTGATATGCTCTCTGTCCTCATTTTCTGCTCAGGCTTTCGTTGATTCGGGAGCAGCTATTAACCTGATGGATTTTGATTTTGCTAAACGTTGTGGGTTTCCCTTGATACCCCTACAGAAGTCTATTCCCCTACTGGGGATCGATTCTACCCCTTTGGCTGAGAATAAACCCCAGTTGGGCTGCCAATGTGTTAATACCAACACTCCTGTTTTTTCTGCCTCCCCCCAGGCTCAGGATGTTCCTGACTTTTTGATTGATTTTTCTGATGTGTTTAGCGAAAGTAAATCTGCATCCTTGCCTCCCCATAGGAGCTATGACTGCGCTATTGAATTAGTGCCGGGTAGTAAATTCCCTAAAGGTCGCCTTTTTAACTTGTCTGTACCTGAACATGACGCTATGCGGTCTTATATCAAGGAATCTTTGGAGAAGGGTCATATCAGACCATCCTCTTCACCCTTAGGTGCCGGTTTTTTCTTTGTGGCCAAAAAAGATGGTTCATTAAGGCCGTGTATTGATTATCGTCTCTTGAACAATATTACTGTGAAATATCAATACCCGTTACCCTTGATTTCTGACCTGTTTTCCAGGGTGAAAAACGCTACTTGGTTTACCAAGCTTGACCTCAGGGGAGCGTATAACCTTATTCGCATTAAGCACGGGATGAAAGGAAGACGGCATTCAATACCCCTGAAGGGCATTTTGAGTACCTAGTGATGCCCTTTGGGCTCACTAATGCTCCTTCCGTCTTCCAGTCCTTCATGAATGACATTTTCAGGGATTTTGTGGACAAATTTCTGATTGTTTATTTGGATGATATCTTGATTTTTTCTAATGACTGGGACTCTCATGTGAAACATGTTCGAACTGTGTTCCAGATTTTGAGAGAGAATGCTCTGTATGTGAAGGGATCAAAGTGTCTTTTTGGCGTACAGAGGATCTCATTTCTGGGATTCATTTTGTCCCCATCTGTTATTGAAATGGACCCGGTCAAGGTTCAGGCCATCTGTGATTGGGTCCAACCTACTTCATTAAAGGCTCTTCAGAGATTTTTGGGTTTTGCCAATTTTTATCGTAAATTTATTGGTAATTTCTCGGTTATTGTTAAACCATTAACTGATTTGACCAGAAAGGGTTCTGATATGGTGAATTGGCCTCCTGAGGCAGTCTCTGCGTTTCAGGAACTTAAGCAGAGATTCACTTCTGCTCCTGTTCTACGGCAGCCTGATGTTTCTCTGCCATTTCAGGTGGAGGTTGATGCCTCTGAAATTGGGGCAGGTGCCGTTTTGTCCCAAAAAGATCCAGAGACCTCTAAAAGTAACCCTTGTGCCTTTTTCTCTCGAAAATTTTCTCCTACTGAACGTAATTATGACGTGGGTAATCTGGAGTTATTGGCCATGAAGTGGGCTTTTGAAGAGTGGAGACATTGGCTGGAGGGAGCCAAACATCAGGTGGTGGTCCTTACGGACCATAAGAATCTGGTCTATCTGGAATCTGCCAAGCGACTCAATCCTAGACAGGCCAGGTGGGCCTTGTTTTTCACACGTTTTAATTTTGTGGTTTCCTTTCTTCCTGGCACTAAGAATGTTAAGGCGGATGCCCTCTCGAGGAGTTTCCTTGCGGACTCTCCTGAGTTATCTGATCCTTCTGTTATTTTGAAAGAGGGTGTAGTTCTTTCCGCCATCTCGCCCAATTTGAGACTTGCTCTGGAGGGGTGTCAGGAGGATAGGCCCGAGTGCTGCCCTGTTGGAAAATTGTTTGTCCCGGACCAGTGGAAAAAGAGTGTGATGTCTGAGATTCATTGTTCCGCATTGGCTGGGCATCCCGGAATTTTTGGTACCAGAGACTTGGTTAGTCGGTCCTTTTGGTGGCCTACCTTGTCTCGTGATGTCAGGGAATTTGTGCAGTCCTGCGGGACTTGCTCTCGCTCCAAGCCTTGCTCTCGCTCTAGTGGTTTGTTGATGCCATTGCCTGTGCCCAAGAGGCCATGGACCCATATCTCTATGGATTTCATTTCCGACCTCCCTGTTTCTCAGAGAATGACCGTTATCTGGGTAATCTGTGATAGGTTTTCCAAGATGATACATCTTGTGCCATTACCTAAGTTGCCTTCCTCCTCTGAATTGGTGCCGTTGTTCCTTCAGCACGTGGTTCGTTTACACGGCATTCCTGAGAACATTGTGTCTGACAGAGGAGTCCAGTTTGTTTCCAGATTTTGGAGGACTTTTTGTTCTAAACTGGGTGTTCAATTGTCTTTCTCCTCGGCATTTCATCCTCAGACCAATGGTCAAACTGAGAGAACAAACCAGACATTGGAGACTTATCTTAGGTGCTTTGTGTCTGCTGATCAGGATGACTGCGTCTCTTTTTTACCTTTGGCTGAGTTTGCTCTTAATAATAGGGCTAGCTCTGCCACTTTGATGTCTCCGTTTTTCTGTAATTCTGGGTTTCACCCTCGATTTTCTTCAGGACAGACGGAGGCTTCTGTCTGTCCAGGTGTTGACTCTGTTGTGGAGCGTATGCAACAGATTTGGGACCAGGTAGTGGAGAGGTTGTCCCTCTCTCAGGAGAAGGCCCAGCGGTTTGCTAACCGGCATAGGACTGATGGTCCTCGGTTTAAAGTGGGGGACTTGGTCTGGTTGTCCTCAAAGAATATTCCTATGAGAGTAGCATCTCCTAAATTTAAGCCTAGGTTCATTGGACCTTATAAGATCATTGAGATTCTTAATCCTGTTTCTTTTCGTTTGCTTCTTCCAGGGACATTTAAGATCCATAACGTGTTCCACAAGTCCTTGTTGAAGAGGTTTGTTGAGCCAGTGGTTCCTGCTGCTGTGCCTCCTGACCCTGTTTTGGTTGAGGGCAATCTGGAGTATGTGGTTGAGAAAATATTAGATTCTCGTTTTTCTAGACGGAAACTCCAGTATTTGGTTAAGTGGAGAGGTTATGGTCAGGAAGACAATTCTTGGGTGTTTGCTGCAGACATCCATGCTAGGAGACTCATCCGTGCGTATCATAGAACTCATCCTGACCGACCTGGTTGCTCAAATGAGGGTTCGGTGACCCCTCCTCAAGGGGGGGTACTGTTGTGAATGGGTTTGAGATGAGTTCTGAGCAGAGACTCCCTCTGGTGGTTACAAGCGGTACTGGTCTGTTCAGTGAAGATTGTGAGGACTGGGAATCAGGTGTTACTGACTGGTCTTATATAAGGGAGTCACCTTCCCATCAGGGTTGCCGGTGATCAATTGTTCTGGTCTGAATCCTTCTTTCCTGTTTCCCTTGTAGCCTGCTGTGTCGTGTCTGCATCTCCTGCTAACAGATAAGACATTTTCTTCTTTTTGTTTTTGTACTATATTTTTGCATTTTGTCCTGCACTTCTGTGGGGGCCTTCTGGGTCCCCTCGGGGGCTTTTGCCCTCTCAGTTTAGTTCAGCCACTGATGTTTGTACTTTTGCTTTTTCCAGTTTTTTCAGTGGCTGCTGTTTTGATTTTGTTACACCAGAGAACTAATTTAGGTGGTAGAGGTCGTGTGATCTCAGGTGATTTTGAAATTAGTAGAGTTGGTGCTTTTCAGGGTTTTCGGGGATTGCAGTAAGTACCCTTCCTATCCTTTTCTATTTATTTAGTTTGGGCCCCAGCGTTTGCTCATACTATTTTCTTTCTGTGTCAGTATTTCATCTTGTCTAACCGCCATTACTTGTTTGGGGGCTTTCTATTATCTTTGGGGTTCTGCTCCGGGGCAGATAGCTTTCCTATTTCTATCTTTAGGTGTAGTTAGTTTCTCAGGCTGTGACGAGGCGTCTAGGACCAATGTAGGAACGCTCCACGGCTGCCTCTAGTTGTGGTGGTTAGTCAGGGTACTGCAATCTCATAGATTCCAACTGCTCTGGTGTATTGCCTTTTTTACCTGCACTCCTCAGCTACCGAAACATAACAGGTTGGCTTATACATGAGTATGTACTGTAAATATATTTTTATTAAAGGTGTGGGGCCCAAATAGAACTTTTGCTATGGGGCCTTGTGATGACTATGTACACCCCTGCTTGCAGGGCAGTAATATTGAGGGCAATCTGCCTCGTTTCTCGGAGTCCGAGGCTCCAGGGGTCCCATTGCCAGATTGTACTCATCATAAGAAACGTAGCAGGCAGGGAGGGGGGCCCTGACATATTTCTTGCACAGGGGCCCCAAGCGGTCAGGGTCCGCCCCTGTGGGGCATAATCTATAGGGCAGCATATGGGGCAGAAATCTATGGGGCAGCATATGGGGCATAATATATGGGGCAGCATATGGGGCATAATATATGGGGCAGCATATGGGGCATAATCTGTGGAGCAGCATATGGGGCTCCTGATTCAATATGGCTATTCAAAAACATTTAACCTACTTTAATTTTACTTTTATTGATATCTATTTTTATTTTTGAAATTTACCAGTAGCTGCCTAATTTTCCACCCTAGGCTTATACTCGAGTTGATAAGTTTTCCCAGTTTTTTGTAGCAAAATTAGGGGGGGTCAGCTTATACTCGAGTATATACGGTAATCTGCTTCAAATATTTCCTTTCAACTGATAAAAGGTTGTCTGATGCCCAAAAAAAGTTTTTTATGAAGGGTTTAGATTTTATATTAAAAATAATTATTTTACTTTTGATAATGAGTTTTACCATCAAACTAAAGGAACCGCGATGGTTAAAAAATAGCACCTACTTTTGCTAATCTGTTCATGGGTGTTTGAGGAAATATTTGTTTTTAACGAAATTTGGAAGAATAACATCATATTTTATAAAAGATTTATTGATGATTTAATTTTTATATGGGACAATACTTTAAGTGATATTAACAATTTTATACGACATATCAACAGTAATAACTGGGCTTTGTCTTTTACAAGTTTTTATGATTCTACTAATATCAATTTTTTAGATGTCACACTTTTTATATATGACAATAAGATTTGTAGCAAAACTTTTTTTAAGAAAGTGGACTCCAATAGCTACCGTATATACTCGTGTATAAGCCGACCCGTGTATAAACAGACCCCCCTAATTTTGCTACAAAAAACTGGGAAAAATTATTGACTCATGTATAAGCCGGGTGTATAAATTGCCCTCCTGCTCTGTGCTGCCCCCGTCCTCCTCTATGCTTCCCCCGTCCACCGATCTCCCTCCCCGTCCTGCTCCACGCTTCCCCGTCCACCGATCTCCCCCCCCGTCCTGCTCCACGCTTCCCCGTCCACCGATCTCCCCCCCGTCCTGCTCCATGCTTCCCCCGTCCACCGATCTCCCCCCGTCCTGATCCACGCGTCCCCCGTCCACCGATCTCCCCCCCTCCAGCTCCATGCTTCCCCCGTCCTCCGTTCTCCCCCCGTCCTCCTCTATGCTTCCCCCGTCCTCCTCTATGCTTCCCCCGTCCTCCTCTATGCTTCCCCCGTCCACCGTTCTCCCCCCCGTCCTGTTCCGTGCTCCTTGTCCTCTCCTCCATCATACTCACCCCTCCCCGTGCCATTGCTGAGCGTCCCTGCAATCCTGTGTTCTCCCCGTCTTCCTGCAGCTCTTCATCACTGAGCGGTGATGTAATACCGCTCATTAAGGCCATGAATATGGAGGCGACGCCCATGGGAGTGGCGTCGCGTCCATATTACATGACCTTAATGAGCGGGTATTACGTCACCGCTCAGTGATGAAGAGCTGCAGGAAGACGGGGAGAACTCAGGATTGTGGGACGCTCAGCGATGGCACGGGGAGGGGTGAGTATGATCCCAGCCACCAGCTCCTGCCGCGGCATCCCCTCCCCCGCTGGTTTTGCCCTATGACTCGTGTATAAGCCGAGGGGGCATTTTCAGCACGAAAAAAGGTGCTGAAAATCTCGGCTTATACACGAGTATATACGGTATATTCATTTCAAAAGTGGTCATTATCCAAAATGGCTAAAAAATATACTGCATCAGTTTAGTCGCATTAGAAAGAATTGCACTATAGATAATGATTTTAAAAACCAGTCTGTCATTCTCAAAAATAAATTTTATGCACAAAAATATCCTCCCTATCTGGTTAAACAGGCTTACAATAATTCATTAGAATTAAAACAAACAACATTGCTTGAAAATAAAGAAAAAATAAAGGAAAATATCCTGTGAACAATGAATCCTGTATGAATTTCATAACCCAATACAGCAGCAATCACAAAGATTAGGGATGTGTTGCAAAAAAATTGGCAAATCCTACAGAATGATCCTATTCTTAATAAAATCCCACCTCGGAACCCCAAAATAACATTTCGTAGAGCGCCCAATATCAGGAATATTGTAGCACCCAGCCGTTTGAAACCCGATAAAGATATGAAAATTAAAAATGCCCTCATTCCTATCAAAGGTGTTTGTAAATGTGGAGGAAAAACTGTTTATGCTGTAAAAATATTGGACACAAAACAGACAGCTTTACTTCATTCCATACAAAGGAGACATTTTCTATTTCCCATTTTTTCAACTGTAACTCTGATTTTGTAATTTATGTGATAGAGTGCCCGTGTGGAAAGCAACATGTGGGACGCACCACCCAACAGCTCCAAGCACGGTTAAATTCCCGCAGGCACAATATTAAAAAGGGCCTCCTCACGCAGGGTTTATCCAGACATTATACACTCGTGCATAATAAAGATTATAATAAACTAAAGATCACTCCCATTGATCACATCCCCGTTCATGTCCCCAATAGGATTATGAAACTGAACAGAAAGGAAGTCTTTTGGATTTACAAACTGAGAAGTTTAAAACCTCATGGTCTTAATGAGGTCACAGAGGTTTGTTTATAAAAAATCATTCAAATTTATATGTACATATTCCTTATTTATTTTTCCGACAGAATTTTTATTAGTAATATTATTATAACACATTTTTTAGCCAAATATAAATCAATGTATAAACCTTGTAGAGCGCTTTCAATTTCCTTTTGTGATATATATATTCTATATTTCCTAGTAATTAATTTCCCCTGTAATGCTTGATCTGAGGGGCCATCGATATATTTATTTATTAAAAAAAAAAGTATGTATATTTATACTGTCAATAATTTTATAATGTTCCTTCCCTGAAAAGAAATATATATTTGGTATCCATGGAGAAGCCCGTTCTATCTCTGGTTTCTCCTTTCTCATAAGAACTGGCAATAGCGATCAAACTCCGTTGTGTACCTATTCAGTGAAATCTCTCCAATATTATCTCTTTATTTTCTGAGCTTCGAAGGTAAGAGCTAAATTTATTTTTCTAATTTTATGAGGAAGGATGTTCCTAAATTTCTGCTGTCTATGGCTTGTTAAAATAGAATACGGGCTACTAGAACAATGGATTTTTTACTGAAAGTATACAAATTCGCATACCTAATTATATGTGGTGTGTTATCCTGAATGGGGGCGTTGATTTGATGTATCTTCCCTTGCAGGACGTTCATTTTTTCTAATAGCGCTTTTTGCTACAAAGCATTTTATGAATATGACAGATATTATTGTATTTATATCTTCCAGTAAATGAGTTTTAAGTTGTATGTCCTATAAATATGGCTAGCGCACTTCAGAACTATTCCTTTAAAAAAATGAATATTATGTTCCTGCACTTCTTTAAATATGTTGATTGTCTCAGAAAATGTGTAAATGATTGTATAGGTTTCATGTGTGTAATTTTCATGGAGTATGCGTTGTGCCTGGACAGCGCGATGCTCTAGGTGGCGCTGACCTGAGTTAGGGCTCGATCCCGCGTTGCCGCACAGTTACTGGGGAGCGCTGTGTTCTTTCCCCTAGAACCAGCGCTGTCTTGTACTTAAGTTAATTTCTGATAAATCTGAGCGTAATTCTCACACATGAAGAGGTCATCTGTTAACTCACTCCTAGTCCTGAAGCTTTGGCTTTTTTTCAGTATGACCAAGACGTGTAGCGGTGTTTCTAAATACCTGCAACACTGAGTGTCTACTGGGCAGATACGTCTCCAGCCGTAAGATCAATTCCAACTCTATTTTATTAGAATTTATAAAACTCTTCTCTATTAAATACAAAAATTATTCTATTAAATCTATTAATCTTTAATTTTTACATAAGTAAAGCAAAAAAACAGAGATACTTTTTATTAATAAAGATTTATTTGCTTTAGAAATGTTATTAAATGTTTAATATAGCAAATGTTCAAATTTCTTCCGCAAAATGATGGCAGTTTTCATTGCAGTCCAATGGTTCCAGTGGTAGAGGAACCGACTCCCATAACAGAAAAGCCTAGTTTCTTGAAAGTTCACTGTTATGTTTTGGTAGCTGAGGAGAATAAGCAAAAATGGCAATACACCAGAGAGGCTGGAACCTATTGGACTGCAGTAACCTGAACTAACCACACAACTAGAGGTAGCAGTGGAGCATTCCTACTTTGATCCTAGACGCCTCGTCACAGCCTGAGAGATAACTACACCTAAAGGCAGAAAGATGAAAGCTATCTGCCCCAGAGCAGATCCCCAAAGAAAATAGGAAGCCCCCAAACATGTAATGGCGGTTAGACAAGAAGAAGCACGGACACAGACAGAAAATATAATGAGCAAATGCTGGGGCCCAATCTGTCTAGACAGAAAAGTACAGGAAAGGATACTCACTGCAATCCAAAAAAAACCCTAAAAAATACCAACTCTTCTGATTGCAAAAACATCTGAGATCACACGATCTCTACCACCTAAATCAGTTCTCTGGTGTAACAAAACTAAGCCGCAGCCACTGAAAAAAACAGGAAAAAGCAAATGAACAAACAATAGTGGCTCCAGATAAACTGAGAGGAGCACAAGCTCCCGGAGGGGACCCGACCGACCTCCACAGAAGTGCAGGGAGCAATGCAAAAAGCAAGCACAAAAATAAAAGCAGAAAATATCTTATCTGATAGCAGAAGATGCAGGCAAGACTCAGCAAACTTCCAAATGAACCAGGAACCACAATTGAGACAAGAACAATTGATCACTGGCAACCATCATGGGAGGGAACCTCCCTTATATCAGACAAGTCCGTGATCCCAGATTGCCATTCCTCGCTGAAAGGTTCAGTACTGTCTGTAACCACCAGAGGGAGCCTCTGCTCAGAAACAATCTCTAGCACATTCATAACAGTTCACGGTATACGATCCTTTTTTTCTTCGTTCATCTGTTTTTTCCTGAAATATTTTTATTTTTTGAATCTGCAAACTTAAACAGACATGATATTAGAATGGTTTTCTTTGGAATAGAAAACAATTTCTCTGATAACAATGTTGTATTAACCATTGACTAACTTTGAACTTTAACATGTCTCATCTGACTGCTTGGCGCCTATTTTTTTTTTCTTTTTTTATTCTTGGATGTATTTAAACAAGGCACTGTTAGAACATGTGTAAGCTGTATGTGGTATTCTCCTGATGAAGGGGTGGTATACACCCTGAAACGCGTTGATTAAACCCGTTCTGAACTTTACTACGCCTTGGAAATTTATTATTTGGGCAGCGCGGACTGAAATCCACATCCTTTCCACAGTGTACTGTGTTGTCTAGTTGTTGACCGACTTGTGGATCTGCGGCAGCGTCTCCTACATGTGCTTAGACCACCTAACACCAGGTGAGCAGCTTTTTAGAAAAAAGTGCTAATTTATTGTTGGATAAGACCCTTTTGCGCTTTGTGTCTCCCTTGCCTTATCTACTTTCAGTGAAGATGAGCAGCCCAGAAGACGTCATCGACTACCTGGCGTCCATGCTGGAGAAGCAGAACCCACGTCTCCCAGAATATGCACAGCAAGGTTAGCGATGCGCAGGCCGACAGCTCGCTGTGGTTGCACCAAGCGAAGCATTTTGCTTTTCAATTTTTTTTGTCACTCTTGTATACCACATCAATTTCTCGCTTGCGGTCTGTGAATTTGAACATGGGAGTTTGCTACAAATGTGTCCGGTCATTCATCATCATTACTTTCACTTCTGTCCATTATATCAGCCCCTTTTAACACTGCTAATCTTTAGGGTTAGTGGCTCTTTAAAGTCATCATCCTCTACATGGCTGTGGGCAATCAGCAGAGGGGATGCTGTAATATGCAGATTGTTCTCTTATTAATCAGTCACTGAGCCCCTAATTATCTGCTTGTGTGCAGCCACTCAGGATAAATGGAGCCTGACCCCAGGAACACAGGTTGTGTAAATGCTGTCGGCAGCACGGTGTCTCTTCCAGCCTGTGGAGGGTAGTGTGCTGTCCTGTAGCCACACATCCAAATACGGATTTCCATAATAACCACCCAATCACTACGGGGCCTTCTACACAGGAAGATGAAGTGTTGTAAACTAGGATCGAGTCATATCAGTGCTCATTTTCTTACATGATGCAATAATCATATGGAAACTGTTGTCGGCAGCACACCCCATTCACAAGAGGTGGATGTGCTGCTGTCTGACAAGGATTTTTTTTGGTTGGCATTAAATGTATGATTAGCAATAATCAAGTGAACTATCACTGACCTGGGTTACGTTGGGCCATGATCAGGACCATTTGATCTCACTAATGGTCATTCGGACGATCATCACCACGTATTTAATTCTGGTACAATATGGAATTATTTCAAGTACGTAAATCTTAATTATGGCCTCAGAATGGTGATGGCTTCGGCGCTTGTCTATTTATTTCTTTTAATCCCGTCAGTAAGCACCACGCCATCCCAGCCTCCATCTCCTCCAGTCCCAAACGCGCCAGCGGAAGGACCGTCGGGACGAAGTGATGTACCGGGGTCCCCAGAACACCCAGACGACCTCCTAATGATGCTGTGCTGCTAGGTACTACACATGGATTTGACTAACTGTCATTGTTTATTATGAGTCCGCTAATATTGCTAGATGATAGGGGCTGTCATCCAGCTGGTCCCAACTCCTGAGTAGCAAATGCATCTATATCAATAGGTTGATTTTGCCATTCAGGACTCTGGTGAAGCCTGAAGGTACTGCCACACTACACGATCCCTCTAACAATCTCGTTAGCGTCGCATACTAATGAGATCGCTAGCGGGATCGTTTTAATATCGCTAGTAGTGGCCTAATTTAGCGATCTCCTTAACGACTTTAGCGGTACAAAATACCGCTAAATCGCTAAAAAAAAGGTGCCACACTCAGCGATATATACTCACCAGCGGGACGCCGGCGATAAAAATAGGGTCCCGAACGATCGCTGAGATGAACGAGATCACAGCAGGATCTCAGCAGGGGCCACGTCGTCGCTAGATGCCACACATAACAACGTCACTAACGAGATCGCTAAATAGTGACGTTTTTTAGCGATCTTGTTAGCGACGTTGTTTAGTGTGGCATACCCTTGAGGACTGCATCTGAGTTCTTAGGAGGCTGCCAGTAAATCCTTAGTTTGCAAGACCCCCCATTGTCCTCCTCTTCCTTCTAACAAGTGTTGATCTTGCTGGATAAAGAACCTGAGGAAGTGCTTAGGTGTAACTGTACCCTTCATGCTCTTTTCATGAGACATTATAAAGGGCTTGTTAATCAGTTTTCAACAAGGCATTGTGTCCCCTATTCATAGCCTTGCCTGTTTTGTACACCATTCCAGTCAAAGCCTCAGACCCCCAGGAAGGGATGGGAGGATGCTGAGTGAGACAATAGAGTAATTTTTACCTCTGAGAGGAGCCGAGCTGACTGCCTGAGCTGATACAATGGCCCCGGTGGAGAGCCCAGTGCCCAATTAAGGGTATGCCACACGAGATCGCTAACGAGATCACTAACGAGATCACTATTTCGTCACCATTTATGACGCAGTAGTGATCTCGTTAGCGACGTCGCTGTGTGTGACATGTAGCAGCGATGTGGCCCCTGCTGAGATGTCGCTGATCGCTCATGAACGTTCTGAGCCGTTTTTTGGTCGTTGATGTCCCGCTGGTGAGCCTGAATCGCTGAGTGTGACACCCTTTATGAACGACTTCACCAGCGTCGCAGGTGGGACTAGGTTTTCCCAACGACCGCAGAGGTCGTTATACAGATCGCTGATGAGTTGTGTTTTGAATCTCGCTAACGAGATCGCTATTGCGTCATAAATGGTGATGCAATAGTGATCTCGTTAGCGATCTCGCTTAGTGTGGCATACCCTTTACTGCAGGTCCTCACAAGACCCTCCTTCTCTGAACCTCCAACTCAATGATAAGACTCCTGAATTCATTATCTAATGACAGCTCAATTTACATAACGCATGATTAACGATTCAAAATCTAATATGGCTGTTATTGCATTTCACAACATCAAATACAGTTCATCATATGTAGTGTCCCTGCGTTTGCTTGCATGCTTGCAAGCCGCATCTTTCCTGGCAGATGATTGCTGAATTAATCATCCTTCTTCTGCCTCTGAGGCTAATTTCACACCCACGTCTGACCGCCCCCGGCCACGCTTCCTCCGCTCGCTCTGCCAATGGGTGCATGACGCTGCATGCCACCTGTGCACCCTATCTTTAGCATTGGGTACGCAGGTCGTGTGCAGCTATGCGCTTGCCAGCGCATGCATCCTTTTATGGTGCACTGAGCGCACCAAAATGCAGCACGGTGCGTTAGGCGCAGGTCGGCGCACCGTCAAAAGGGCGCAGGCAAACGCATAGCTGCGCATGACCTGCGTACGGCCTGTGAACCCAATGCTAAAGATAGGGTGCGCAGGTCGCATGAAGCGTCATGCGCCCATAGGCGAAGCGAGCGGAGGAGGCGTGGCCGGGGGCGGAGCTTAGCGGCGGCTGTGCGCAGACCGACGCAGGTCGGTCAGACGCTGGTGTGAAACTAGCCTTAACAGCCATGGCTGGAGCATGTTAAATGCAGCAGTCAATTTCTGATAGCTGCATTCAACATGCGTCGGCAGGGGGGTGCGTCATTCCATACAGCCATGACATGATCGCGGGGCGCCAATGGATTCTATGACAGCTGGGGTCCTGGTGAAGATCCTCAATGTCTGTCATTACAATACTTCTGTGAAAGCCAATGTTCAGCTAGCCTTCATAGATCGTGAATCTTGTTATCCACAGCAGTGCTGAAGCACTTCTGTGTATAGCACAAGCGATTGCATGATTGCAGCTTCAAGTCCCCTTATTATTCAACAACAGAAAAAGGAGAAAAGTTGTTGAACAGAGAAAAAAAAATAAAAAGAATATAAAAGTTCAAGTCACCCAAGTTTTGCTCAATTTAAAAATAAAACAACTAAAAATACACATATTTGGTATCTGTGTGTCCAAAAATGTTTGATAAACAAAAAAAGTTGCACTTTTGTCGTGCTGAAGCATGTCAATGTGAAATATGTAAAATATGAATGCCAATTATTCAGGATACTAGGGAAAAAAATGAGACTCTTCGCACATAATTTGGCCAATTCATGCATGCCCAGCAGCCAACGACAACCGACTCCTGACTTTGATTGTCGCTGGCGCATGTTGGTGCAGGTAATGCATACTGAGCTGATGTAGGCAATGTGCCGGACACTGCAATATGGAAATATTATTGCATCAAATCCTTCTGCAATTCTCCTATGAAGTAATTGTTTGTCTAGCAATTCCCTAGTATACTCCCGATCTAAGTAATGCAGAAATTTTAGGGAATTGCTATACATGCATTACCCTAATAACTGTGTATGTTCATCTGACCATCAGTTTCGTCACTCTGGTTTGTCAGATTATCTAAAGAGTCTTTTCATAGTTGAATGTCTTGGGGTGTGATCTGATGTTGCCCTTGTCTGGACTGGAACCCGTAGCTCCAGCATTCATTTGTGTTCCTGCTCTGACATTTCATAGGATGCGCAAGGAGATGAAGCTGTCAGAACAGACAGATTACCCCGCGTACAAACAGTCGCCACCGCCGCCATATGAGATGACATCGGTATGTGGCAGATCAACCATTTTTATTTCTTTCTTTTGTTTTATTAAAAACCGTTGCACAACATTACATGTATTCCAAAAGACTTATTCAGACGTAGACCATAAAATCCTCATGGAAATCACACTGTACTAATTCAAAGTAGTAGATAATGTCTAACAATACTATGTGATAACATAGAAATCTGGATATTAAGGGATAATCGCAGAAATAAGCTAGAACATAGGGAAAAACCGCGATCAGTAATCCCAAGAGAATTGATTTAATATGCAAAAAATCAGTTTAGTAAACATATCAAATAAAAAAGATGCAGTAGGATCAAAGCCAAAATTCCACATGTACAAAAGTAGGGCGCATACTGAACAACAGGGATATACAAATATCAGTTACTAGATGGTTATAATAAAACCCTGATATATATTGTACATTCCCAATTGGCCTCACAGTGGTATTGAACAGACATCCTTATCAATATATATTAAAAAACAAATCACAAAGTGCCAAAACCATATTTTATAGATATTATATTACCTGTTCAAAGTGGCAGGGAATCCCACAGTGTACGCCCACCCCGACGCACGTTTCTGCAATGTAGCCTATGTCAAGGGGTTGTGAGACAGTGAAGGGGTGCGTACTGGACGGGGTGTATATCTCGCCCAGGTTTCTTAGCTGGGTGGCATAAGAAATATGTACATCGTTCACTCCACTCCCCATCCAGTACAGGCTTGCAGCTCAACCCTGAGTACACACAGCTGCCTAATTAAGCAGCCAGAAATAGGTGGTAGAGTTACACAGACAGAGCTCTCAGTCTGAATCCGGCTTCAGATGCTGCTGGAAGTCTCCTGGAAGCCAAGTGCTGGTAACTACATAACATGTGTTGTTTTGGCCAGGCTGCTAGAGCCTAGACTACGGTAGTGAGGGAACTAACTGTGTCTAGTTAGCAGCCTGCCACGCTTAGGATTTTATTTTATGGTTTGAGTTATGTTTATTGCTGTGGACTTTCAATAAAACTGGTTGCGGCCAGTTTATACCAGTACTGCTGTCTGTGCTTGAACTTTTCTATGCCACTCCGTCTACCCGAGACGGCGATCCCGGAGCTAAACCCCCTGAACTGGTTACAATTGGTGCTCGAATGCGGGCAGCACAGTGGCTAAAAACAGCAGCAAAGAAACGTTTGTCCAAAGCAGCCTTAAAGAGACAGTAGCCCTAATAGTGTCTGCACAGCAAAGCTGAACTGGCTGTGGTAAAGACTGTGGACTGTGCATGTCCTGGGTAAAGGCTGCCGTTGCTGGAACAGACAAGTCTGACAGTATGGAGAAGCTGCTTAAACATATGGCGAGAGCTAGTGTGCAACAGCAGGAGACTAATCGACTATTAATGGAGCAGGTTGCAGCACTACGCCAGGCTCTCAGCACCTCGCCCCAGAGTGATGACGCAAGGTCATCTGCGTTGTCCGTAGTAAAGAAGGCGGTAAAACAGACTCTGCAAAAGATGACGCCTCATGATGATGTGGAGGCTTATTTAGCCATATTGGAAAGACTGGCAGAGATTGAGAATCTGCCACCATCCGAATGGGCCATGGTGGTTGCACCATAGCTGACTGGGGAACCTCAAAATGCCTATTTTGACCTTAGCGAGCAGGACAGCAGAGACTATGCCAAGTTGAAAGCTGAGATTCTTGCCCGCCTGGGTTTTACGATTGCAGTCCGTGCCAGGAGAGTCCATAACTGGAGATACAGTGGGGACAAGCCTGCTCGCTCACAAATGTACGATCTAATTTATTTAGTGAAGAAGTGGCTGGAGCCTGACGTCAGCACCCCTGCCCAAATGATCGAGAAGGTAGTGGTGGACCGGTACATCTGGGCCCTTCCTCCTGAGGTGCAGCTCTGGGTCAGACAGGGAGACCCCAAAGACGCCAATCATCTGGTCAGCCTGATAGAGAGGTACTCCGCCACCAAAGACTACCTCCGTAACCAGCCGTCCGAGCGGTCGTCATTTCGGAGTACCCGGCCTCCGACATCTCCCGGTAAGAGAGTTCCAGCTGTTGGGGCCAGGGGGGCTGCTGATAGACGGGTTCAGTCCCGAGGGGACATGTGTGAGGCAAGGGCCGATGCTTCCCTGTCGAGAGTTCCCAGGCCTAGAAAGGTCTCCATGTCTGAACCACCAGACCTGAGACAGTGTTGGAGATGCCGTGAAAGGGGTCATATTTCAGCCAACTGTCCTCTAGTGGGGGAACCTATGGACTGTGATGCTGGAAGGTCTCTCTCTCTCCTCGCGGAACCAGTGTGCGTGGCCACCCCAACCGAGGAGAATGGCCCACAGGTGTCCCAGGTGGTTATAAATGGCTGCCCCGTACAAGCCCTCCTAGACTCAGGGAGTCGAGTGACTCTGATACATGCCAGCCTGGCTGATAGGGACTTCATCCCCGATAAACACCTGAGCGTGGTGTGCATCCATGGAGACAACAAAGTCTACCCGGTAACTTCCGTGGACTTCGTCACAAAACTCGGGGAGATCTCGTATGAAGTGGGGGTAGTGAAGAACCTGATGCACCCCATCATATTGGGTCGTGACTTTCCCCTGTTTTGGGATCTTTGGGGAAAAAACGGTTCTACCGGACAGTGTGATGAAGCTCCTACTGAGGTTGCGCGGTCCATAGGGGCGGAACACAATGCTAGTGTGTTGTTGAATGTAGGGAATGGTAATGATAATGATAATGATGATGATAATGATGAATTTCCATTTCAAGTGATGTTGGGGGAGGGGGATAATGGTTCTCTGGAACAGAATGTCCCTGATCTACCTGTGTCCCGTGGCAATTTTGGGAGTGAGCAATTGCGAGACCCCACTCTTAAACATGCCAGGGAAAATATAACTGTTCTGAATGAGATCCCACAAGAGCCCGGCTCTGATGAAAGATTTCCCCATTTTGTCATGAACAATGACCTGCTATATAGGGTCACTAAGGTAAAGGGAGAGGCCGTGAGTCAGCTCCTGGTACCTAAGCCATATAGAAGTATGGTGCTAGGTTTGTCACATAACCACGTGCTTGGTGGGCACCTGGGGATGGACAAGACAGAGGAAAGAATCCTCCAGAGGTTTTACTGGCCAGGGGTTTATCGAGATGTGGAGGATTATTGGTAAATCTGCCCCACGTGTCAGATAAATGCTCCGGTTTCTCACTTCCGCAGTCCATTAGTCCCGCTGCCGGTTATAGAGATACCATTTGAAAGGGTAGCGATGGACTTGGTCCTATTGTGAAATCTGCCAGGGGGCACCAATACATACTAGTGGTACTTGATTATGCAACCCAGTACTCCGAGACTGTCCCTTTAAAAAATATGGCGTCCAAAAATATTGCACGGGAACTCTTTCATATGTTTTCCAGGACAGGAATCCCTAAAGAGATCCTCACGGACCAAGGCACACCTTTTATGTCCAAGGTGATGAAGGAGCTGTGTAAGTTGCTTAAAATCTCGCACATTCGAACATGCGTGTATCACCCACAGACGGATGGGCTGGTTGAACGTTTTAATAAAACGTTAAAACATATGTTTAAGAAAGCAGTGGAGAAAGATGGTCAGGATTGGACTACCTGTTACACTACCTAATGTTTTCGGTCAGAGAGGTGCCCCAAGCCTCTACGGGGTTTTCTCCCTTTGAGTTGGTATATGGTTGGCACCCGCGGGGCTTGCTAGACATAGCCAAGGAAGTATGGGAGACCGAGGCAACCCCATACAAGAGTGTTATAGAGCATATTGCCCAGATGCAAGATAGAATCGCTAAGATTATGCCATTGGTTAAGGATCATCTGCAGAGAGCCCAAGAAGCTCAAAGCAGGATATATAATTGGTCAGCAAAAATTAAGACTTTCAACCCCGGGGATCGAGTCCTAATCCTAATTCCCACAGTGGAAAGTAAGTTTTTGGCCAAGTGGCATGGCCCATACGAGATAGTACAGAAAGTGAGCGAGGTCACCTACAAAGTACACCAACCCGGGAGACGGAAGCCCTACCAGGTCTATCATATCAACCTGATCAAGCCCTGGAGGGACAGAGAGTCATTATTGGCCTCGGGTGAAGTAGAAAAAGGGTTAAAACCACCTCTACCTCCTGTGATAATTGGTGAGACATTGTCCGTACACCAAAAACAGGAAGTACGGGAGTTTCTGCAGAAAAATCAGCAGAGGTTTTCAGACTTGCCCGGCTGGACTTCTCTCGTGAAACACCATATCGAGACCGAATCCGGCACTAAGGTCAAGCTGAAGCCTTACAGGATTCCGGAAGCCCGTAGAGAGATAGTCTCCACTGAGATCAAACGGATGCTAGACCTCGGGGTCATTGAGTAGGCCCAAAGCGAGTGGTGTAGCCCGATTGTCCTGATCCCAAAACCTAATGGAACATGGAGGTTTTGTAATGATTTTAGAAAGTTGAACGACGTGTCAAAGTTTGACGCATACCCGATGACACGGGTAGACAAGCTAATCGAGAGGTTAGGGTGTGCCCGTTATATTACAACCCTCGATCTGACCAAAGGGTACTGGCAGATACCCCTGTCTAATGAGGCAAAAGAAAAAACGGCCTTTGCAACCCCTCACGGCTTGTTTCAGTATCTTGTGATGCCATTCGGGTTGCATGGAGCCCCGGCTACCTTTCAGAGGCTTATGGACCTGATCCTGCGCCCGCATCAAGCCTATGCGGCTGCCTACCTGGATGATGTGGTAATTTTCAGTTCCAATTGGAAGAGCCACCTCGCTAAGGTGCAGGCCATCTTAGACTCGATAGGTAGAGCTGGGCTGAACGTAAACCCAGAGAAATGTGCCATTGGCCTAGAAGAGGCCAAGTACCTGGGCTACGTCATTGGCAGGGGGTTGATTAAGCCACAAGACAATAAGGTAGAGGCGATTCAGAACTGGCCTACACCCCTCACAAAACGACAGATCAAAACGTTTCTGGGCATCACTGGGTACTATTGCAGATTTGTACAAAATTATGCCTCCATTGCTGCCCCATTGACTGACCTGACAAAGGGTGGAAAGTCAAAAATGGTAGAATGGAATCCAGAGGCAGAAAAAGCATTTCAGTCTTTGAAAAAGGCTTTATGTCAAAGCCCAGTTCTGGTCACACCTAATTTCAGCGAGGAGTTTCTTGTTCAAACTGATGCCTCTAATGTGGGGTTAGGGGCGGTTTTGTCGCAGGTCGTGAAGGGTGAAGAGCACCCGGTCATGTATCTGAGTCGGAAACTGACACCGGCTGAACAAAATTATGCCATTCTGGAGCGAGAGTGCCTCGCAATCAAATGGGCGCTGGACTCGCTGCGTTATTACCTCTTGGGCAGGAAATTTAAATTACAGTCAGACCATGCTCCTCTGGCATGGATGCAGCAGAACAAGGAAAGGAATGCCAGGGTGACAAGGTGGTTCCTTTCGCTTCAAGAATTCAATTTCTCGGTAGAGCATAGGCCTGGGAGGTTACAGGGTAATGCCGATGCCTTGTCCAGAGTTCACTGTCTCTTTGGAGTTGTTGACCAGCCCTCTGGTCTGGAGAAGAGGGGGGAGATATGTGAGACAGTGAAGGGGTGCGTACTGGACGGGGTGTATATCTCGCCCAGGTTTCTTAGCTGGGTGGCATAAGAAATATGTACGTCGTTCACTCCACTCCCCATCCAGTACAGGCTTGCAGCTCAACCCTGAGTACACACAGCTGCCTAATTAAGCAACCAGAAATAGGTGGTAGAGTTACACAGACAGAGCTCTCAGTCTGAATCCGGCTTCAGACGCTGCTGGAAGTCTCCTGGAAGCCAAGTGCTGGTAACTACATAACATGTGTTGTTTTGGCCAGGCTGCTAGAGCCTAGACCACGGTAGTGAGGGAACTAACTGTGTCTAGTTGGCAGCCTGCCAGGCTTAGGATTTTATTTTATGGTTTGTGTTATGTTTATTGCTGTGGACTTTCAATAAAACTGGTTGCGGCCAGTTTATACCAGTACTGCTGTCTGTGCTTGAACTTTTCTATGCCACTCCGTCTACCCGAGACGGCGATCCCGGAGCTAAACCCCCTGAACTGGTTACAGGGTATTATTCAGAAGTAGGAAACTAAAGTACAGCAATATGCTTTGTTTTTCAAAAGATATATATAAAGGAGTTGCTCAGGTACACGTATCATCGCATAGCTTGTGTTATGATGAAGAAGCATAGAAACAATATACACATTACTCTTCTATCATAAACCTGTAGTACAAGCTCAGAATCTAAACTGTTCGGATCTAACACTAACAGGAAAACCTTTTGCTGCCCACTGTAAGGGCCCCGTCTCACATAGCGACACACCAGCGATCCCGACAATGATATGAACTTGTCAGGATCGCTGGTGTGTTGCTACATGATCGCTGCTGAGCTGCCAAACAGGCAACTCAGGCAGCGATCAGGACAGCGACACTGTGGGTAACGTCGCTTAGTAACCCGCAGTGTACGTTGGATACCAGCCCGCTGATGCAGGGCGCTGGTATCCAACGTAAACATCGGGTTTCCAGGCACAGCCCCACACCTGGAAACCCGATGTGTACCTTGGTTACCAGCTGATCACTGGTCTCCTGCCTGCCACACGCAGCGATGCGTGCTGGCCAGCGGGAGACCAGCGATCAAAAAAAAGTCCAGGCATTTCTGACACGACCAGCGATTCACAGCAGGGGCCTGATCGCTGGTACGTGTCAAACATAGCGAGATCGCTGCTGAGATCACAAAACTTGTGATTCAACAGCGATCTCGCTAGCGATCTCGCAATGTGAGACGGGGCCTTAGGAGACCCACCTAAATCTCCAAACTGTATGCAATCTTTAGCTAAATACAGGGCCGGGACAAAGTAGTTTGGTGCCCTAGGCAGATGAAGCCAATGGCGCCCACCCCAAAGAAAAGGAATGGCTCAGAGACTAAAGGGAACAGGACCCTTTATGCACATCCTCACCTTCCCTTCTGATGGGTTAGGTAGAAATTCTGATAACCAATTCCAGTAGACTGTTACCTTTTTCACAAAAAAGTTATCAAAAGTAAAAATGAAAGTGTTGTACTTTGGGAATTTGACCTAACAGGGAGCAATTTAAAAGTTAGACACAAAATCAATCTTTTTTGTGGACCATTTACAAAAAAAATAGCGATATTCATCCCTAACGTCATGCATTTACATTTTAAATGTAGAACCAAAGGATAGTTATGGAAACTGATAAAACGTACCTAACTATAATCTGGACTGTTTGGTGTCAGTTAAGATGTCCAGCATTTGGCAAATACCCTAATGGAAAATAAACAGATGAAGGGATACGTCTGATGGCTTTTGCATCCATCATGCGACAAATGCAGCTTACACAAAACTGATGGTGGTTCTGGTGATGCATTCCTGTACTGGTGACATATTCATGTAGTGATGGTTGTTCTGGTGCTGTGTTTATGTAGTGATGACTATTCTGGTGATGTATTCATCATCAGAATCATAATCAGTACATGAATACGAAGCCAAAACTCCCAGTATATGTTCTTGACAATGGTGAGGAGATCTGGGAGAATTTATTAGCAGCCATCATCAGACTGCGGACCATACAGGAACCACAGTACTGATGATAATGGGTCAATATCACAAATGAAAATGTACATCTTACAGTTTTCTGTTTGTTTTCATCTCCATTTTGTCTAGATGCCACAATGACTTCACTGTTGTGAATGTGTTAGAAATGAATTCTGAGCAGAAGCTCCCTCTGGTGGTTACAAACAGTACTGAACCATTCAATGAAGATTGTGAAGATTGGCAATCAGGAGTTACAGACTGGTCTTATATAAGGGAGGTTCCCTCCCATCAGGGTTGCCGGTGATCAATTGTTCTTGTCTCAACTTTGGTTCCTGGTTCACTTGGAATCTTGCTTAGTCTTGCCTGCATCTTCTGCTAACAGATAAGATATTTTCTGCTTTTATTTTTGTGCTTGCTTTTTGCATTTTTTCCTGCACTTCTGTGGAGGTCAGCCAGGTCCCCTCCGGGAGCTTGTGCTCCTCTCGGTTCCTCTGGAGCCACTGTTATTTGTTAATTTGCCTTTTCCAGTTTTTTCAGTGGCTGCGGCTTAGTTTTGTTACACCAGAGAACTAATTTAGGTGGTAGAGGTCGTGTGATCTCAGGTGTTTTTGCAATTAGTAGAGTTGGTATTTTTTTAGGGTTTTTTGGATTGCAGTAAGTGTGCTTCCTATCCTTTTCTTTCTAGGAAGATTGGGCCCCAACGTTTGCTCATACTATTTTCTGTCTGTGTCTGTATTTCCTCTTGTCTAACCGCCATTACATGTTTGGGGGCTTCCTATGTTCTTTGGGGATCTGCTCCGGGGCAGATAGCTTTCCTCTTTCTATCTTTAGGTGTAGTTAGCCTCTCAGGCTGTGACGAGGCGTCTAGGACCAACGTAGGTACGCTCCACGGCTGCCTTTAGTTGTGGTGGTTAGTCAGGGTACTGCAATCCAGTAGATTCCAACCTCTCTGGTGTATTGCCGTTTTTGCCTGCTCTCCTCAGCCACCAAATCATAACAGTATCACCGGCCGAACTGAAAATTATATGGTACTCACAGAAGGGAAAAATAGTGTGAAAAAAAAAAAGTTGTCAGAGTTGTCAGAGATTTTTTTTTTTCTGTTTGTTGCATTTTTTTCCCCCTCTTTTTCTCTGGGTGCTGAAGATTTTTTTTTCTCTCAATGGAGTTTGCACAGTTGTCTGGCCGTGTGGATCAGCTTGCCACTGAAGTTCGGAGTATTGCTACCTATCTTGCTAGGTTGCCACTTGTGGAACCTAGGATCCCCATGCCAGATTTGTTTTTAGGGGATCGAGCTAAATTTCTGAATTTCAAAAATAACTGTAAGTTGTTTTTTGCCTTAAAACCTAAGTCCTCAGGGAACCCAGCACAGCAGGTTTAAATTGTCATCTCTCTCCTGCGCGGCGATCCTCAGGATTGGGCTTTTTCCCTGACACCTGGGGACCCTGTTTTGAGTAATGTTGATGCATTTTTTCTGGCTCTGGGGTTATTGTACGATGAACCTAATGTCACTGATCAAGCTGAAAAAACCTTGTTGGCATTAAGTCAGGGGCTTGAGGACGCTGAGTTATACTGTCAGAAATTCCGAAAGTGGGCAGTCCTGACCAAATGGAATGATGATGCTTTGGCAGCCCTTTTTCGAAAGGGTCTGTCAGAGAATGTAAAAGATGTTATGGTGGGTTTCCCTGCTCCCTCTGGTCTCAATGATTCTATGTCATTAGCGATTCAAATTGACAGACGTTTGCGTGAGCGTAGAGGTATGCGTGGAATAGTGTTGCCTTGTGAACCAGCTTCTGAACCCATGCAGTGTGATAGAGTGGCTTCTGGGGCACAGCGTCATGAGTTTCGAAAACGCAATGGGTTATGTTTCTACTGTGGTGACGCCTCTCATGCTATTTCAGTCTGCCCTAAGCGGGGAAGACGTTTTGCATGCTCAGTTGTTTTGGGTAGTGTTCAGACTAAATTTCTGTTGACTGTTACCCTGATTTGCTCCCTGTCCACATTTTCTGCTCAGGCTTTTGTTGATTCGGGAGCAGCTATTAACCTGATGGATTTTGATTTTGCTAAACGTTGTGGGTTTCCCTTGATACCCCTACGGAAGTCTATTCCCCTACTGGGGATTGATTCTACCCCTTTGGCTGAGAATAAACCCCAGTTCTCTACTCAGGTGATAATGAGGGTTGAACCTGATCATCAGGAGAGTTGCAAATTTTTGGTGCTGTATAATCTGCATGACATTATTGTACTAGGTTTCCCTTGGTTACAGTCTCATAATCCTGTTTTGGATTGGAAATCTGTGTCTGTAACCAGTTGGGGCTGCCAATGTGTTAATGCCAACACTCCTGTTTTTTCTGCCTCTCCCCAGGCTCAGGATGTTCCTGACTTTTTGACTGATTTTTCTGATGTGTTTAGCGAAAGTAAATCTGCATCCTTGCCCCCCATAGGAGCTATGACTGCGCTATTGAATTAGTGCCTGGTAGTAAATTCCCTAAAGGTCGCCTTTTTAACTTGTCTGTACTGAACATGACGCTATGCGGTCTTATATCAAGGAGTCATTGGAGAAGGGTCATATCAGACCATCCTCTTCACCCTTGGGTATCGGTTTTTTCTTTGTGGCCAAAAAGGATGGTTCATTAAGGCTGTCGTAACTGTTATCTCGTTAACCCTTTCCTCCTTGGAATGTGGTACCAGAGAGAATAAGACACAGACCAAAGTATGCGTCAATAAACTCTACTCTTTATTGCTAACAAAGGGGTTTATATACACCCCATAAGCAGGAAGCGGAATTACCATATATGGTGTTTATACAACTTATCACTAAATACATAAAATACTGGTTTTAACTGGAAAACTCCGTTCTTCCCCTTAGCTCCCAGTACAGGGTGCCTCTTCATAACTCAGGCGGGCGGGGGTGTATTGACTCAAAAGAAGGAACATCTTATCTCGACTCCTGGTACGCATCAGCCTGTCTGACAGAAACCAAGGCCTTCTGAAAAAATGCTGGTTTAGCTCTAACATTCCCTCCTTTTGTTCCTTCATTTGATCAATACACATCTTCATACCTCCTCTGTGTCCTAGTACATCGTTTAATACACATCAAACAAATTTTAAAAACTAAATAGATAACAAGACATATTAATAAAACCTGTAAGCCAGCTTGTATTATCCCAGTCAGCCATCCCCCTATGCCTTTGAACCAATTTGCGGGGTTAAGAAAGGAGAAAGTATTTGCCCACCATGAATCTCGATTCTTCAGATTTGCCTCATCATATAGTTTCCTTAACTTTATGACATCCTCTAGCTTATATTTAAGGGTTAAAACACTAGAATTATCAATATAATGACAACATGCAGGTCCAATAATCTGGCACATCCCTCCTTGAACTGCAGTCAGGTAATCTAACACGAGAGTATGTTGGTTAGTAACAATAATTAACTAGTTCTGTACTGCAAGGGACCTATTCATGATTTCTAAAATATCCCATATTTGATCATCTAGGTAGTCTGTGGATTCTACCAACTTATCCCATGTCTGAGTTATCATAGGGTAGATAAATAATGCACTGAAAAGTTTATTTGCTATCCCCATCTCCACTATATGTGGTCTCCCATTTGGGCGAGGTCTATTGTCTGCAGATCGTTTATGTAGTGTGTGTTTTGGAATAGATAATGGATTTAATCTGTCTGGAGTGATAAGATAGGTGGCTGGTGTCAATCTAGCTAGGGTGCATTTCCTGGTGACTCCCACTGGAAGCCACTTAAATGCCTTGTCCCCACATACCCAATACATTGATGGTGGAAGGTTCCATATAGCTGAATGCTGTAATACTAATCGGTGTGCCAAATCTATAAACTTTGAAATATTACTCATCATGCACCATCCGGGCTTTTGTCCTAGTGGGGAGCAGTATCCTGCGGTAGGTTCTCCGCAAGTGGGAGTGTTCTTCTGATATCCTTCATCTTCATTACACCTCAGGTTACCTGGTTTGTTAGCACAAGTTTCATCATTTCCATTCTCAAAGAAAACATTATTTTCCCATTTATCAGTGTGTAGGTATCGTTCTAATAGGGAGGGTTTGAAAGCATCTGAGCTTCCTGTAATGACCCCAAAACTTATCTTTAACCCCTGTGTCGGTATTTCTCCCAAAGAGGTTATGCTAGTTCTATTTCTGGGTACCCATGCCCCACCTTTAAAAGATAGATACAGTCTTGGAATTATCTGTCCTGTTAGATTTCCCTGCCACCATGGAAAATCAGTCCAACCCACTACCGGTATTCCTACCGTAGTGTTCCAAAGTTTTTGAGTGGCATTGCTGCTTAATGTGTCTGAACAGTTACCCCAAGAGTTAATTTCTTCCCATGAGACTAGGACTGCAAGAAATTGTAGACTGGTGGATGTCACCGGCGCGTGTGTACAAATCCAACAGTTTGCAACAGTTTGGTTTTGTTCTTTCAGTCCATCCACTAAAGCTAAGTGGTGTCTAATGAACCTGTTATCATCCCCATCTACACGGCTAAGTCTGTTCCAAGCATCCGTTACTGCAAGGATGCAAGCAAATGTCAATAGTAGCATCATTCCTCTTCTGGAGGCTCTCCAAGGATCTTCTTACAATGCGATGCGTGGATCCAAGTTTCCTTGCCTTGTAGCTTGACTGCGGTACTTGTCGTCAGTAGAACTTGAAAAGGTCCATCAAATCTCGGATCCAGACTCTTTCTCACATGTCTTTTAATGACTACCCAGTCTCCAGGCTGCAGGCTGTGACTCCCAGGATCCTGGTTCGGATCTGGAAGAGAACTGAAGACATTATCATGTACTTTCTTAAGTCTTTTATGCAAATCCCTTACATATGAGCTTAATACATGGTTACTCATTTCCAGTGCTTGGGGAAAGAAACATCCTAAGCTAGGCACTTTGCCAAATAGTACTTCATACGGAGAAAGTCCAGTTTTCCTATTTGGAGTGTACCTTACTGAGTATAGGACTAATGGTAAACATTCAGGCCAAGATTTCCCTGTTTCAGCCATGGCCTTTTGGATTTTTAACTTCAATGTCCCATTTAGTCTTTCTACTTTCCCACTGCTTTGTGGATGATATGGGGTGTGGAAAGCTTGTTGAATTCCTAGAGCTGTCAAGACTTCATTCATTATTTCACCTGTGAAATGTGTACCTCTGTCACTTTCGATCACCTCTGGTACTCCATACCTGCACACCACCTCCGCAAGCAGCTTCTTTGTGGTTGCCGCAGCCGTAGCCTTGGCAATCGGGAAAGCCTCCGGCCATCCTGAGGATAAATCAATACAGACCAACACGTACTCCCATGACCCTGATTTTGGCAGCTGAATATAATCAATCTGCAGTCTCTGGAAAGGATAGAGGAGCCGAGGGGCGTGTTTGGGTGGTGTCTTGACTACCCTTCCCTGATAATGTGTAGCACATACCATGCATCCCTGGATCAAACCTTCTATACAGGTGGAAAAGCCTGGTGCTACCCAATGCTTCTGAATAACGCTCATTACAGCAGCTTTGGACTGGTGGGTTGTCCCATGTAACATCTGGGCGACCGCAGGGTACAACGCCCTTGGAAGGCATCGACGCATCCCTCTTCCCCATACTCCATTTGCTTCATTCAGACATGCACCTTCTTTTTCCCACTTTTCTACTTCCTCCTGGTGCACCTGAGCCTGCATCTGAGATAAGGCATCCTCCGACACAAAGGGATTTTTGGGAGCGCTTACCTGGTGCATCGTTACCCCTTGGAGTGGTCTACTGGCTGCTGTTTTTGCCGCTGCATCGGCCATTGCGTTTCCTTTACTCACCTGATCAGTGCGTCTGGTATGTGCTTTAACTTTTATGACAGCTACCTCTTTTGGTAATTGTAATGCATCAATTAACTGCTGGACTGCGTCAGCATTTTTAATGGGATGTCCTGCTGCCGTCAGGAATCCTCTAGATTTCCAAATTGGACCAAAATCATGAGCTATACCGAATGCGTATCTAGAATCTGTGTAGATGTTAACAATTCTACCTTCAGCTATCTTACAGGCCTCGGTCAGAGCCTTAAGTTCAGCCTCCTGGGCCGACTGATGTGGGAGCATTGGTTCTGCTTTGATTACTGCATTCAGGGAGACGATGGCATACCCAGTGTGGAAGGTACCTGAGTCATCTTGGTGGCGAGATCCATCTACAAAAAATTCAAAATCAGCATTAAGTCTTTCAGTTTCAAACACTGTGGGTAGGCCTGCTGTTTCCTGTGCCATAAGCTGAACACAATCATGAGGAATCTCCTCTCTTGGATCTTCTTTGTACAATACCGTACCTGTCCCCTCCTTTAGATCCGAGAGAGGTAACAACGTGGCAGGATTAAGTGTGGTACATCTCTGCAAAGGAACATTTGGAGGCATTAAAAAAGCACATTGCAATCGAAGGTGACGTGCAGCTGAAAGGTGTGCCGGTTGCACCTGGTTCAGTATGGTGTATACATCATGAGGTGTAAGTACTGTAAGTGGATGATCAAGAACAATGTCTGACGATTTGTGGAGCAACAATCCTACAGCATGTAATGCCCGTACACAGGACGGGGCACCTCTAGCCACTGCATCTAGTCTTCCACTGAAATAGGCTACTGGCCTTTGATTGTCACCATGTAACTGGGTCAATACCCCTGCTGCGTGTCCCTGCTGTTCGTGGAGATACAGGGTGAATGGTAGTTCGTAGTTGGGGGTTCCTAGCGCTGGAGCTGCCACAATCCTGTTTTTGAGAGAATAAAAACAGTCTATACCTTCAGGAGTTAGTTTAAAAGGCATCATGGTGATACAGTCATAGAGAGGTTGCATGAGGATTGACACAGCATGTATCCACTGTCTGCAGTAGGAAACCAGTCCAAGAAATGTCCTAAGAGCGGCAACATTAACAGGCATAGGAAAATTCTGTACAGCTTCTTTGCGAGCGCTGGTCAGATGTCGCGCCCCTGGTGTAATGCAATGTCCCAAAAAGATAACTGAAGATTTACAAAATTGGAGTTTATCCTTCGACGCTTTACATCCAGCTTGGTACAGAAACAACATGAGTGATATTGTTGCAGTGTGACACTGTTTCCTGGAGGGGTCACAAATCAGTAAGTCATCAACATATTGCAGAACAACTACTTTTGGCATTTTCCATCTTTCCAGTTTCTTTTGCAGACTGGCAGTGTACATAGTGGGTGAATTCTGGGCACCCTGGGGTAATACCGTCCAAGTATATTGATTCCCTTGAAATGTAAAAGCAAACAAATACTTGCAGTCAGGGTGCAATGGGACACTAAAAAATGCGTTTGCTAAGTCAATCACTGAAAAACAAAGAGCACTAGCCGGGATCTGAGACAGAAGGGTGTGAGGATTTGGTACAGCTGGTGTGAGGAGCTCTGTAGCTTTGTTCACTAGCCGGAGATCATGGACCATTCTGTACGCTGCTGGCTGCCCCGGTGCTGTTTTCTTTTTAACTGGGAACAGAGGGGTGTTACAAGGGGACTGGGTCTTAACTAAAACACCACTTGCTACCAGTTTCTGTACCTGCTGAGCTATAGCCGACTCTTGAGCTGAACTAAGAGGATACTGTCTCTGTTGGGGCAGGATTGCACCTGGCTTTAATTTGACCATGACTGGCTGCACCCTTAATCTGCCCACATCTGTTTTATCTGAAGCCCAGAAATCATGCGGTATCACACCTTCTAACATTGAAGGAAATTCATTTGTGTCTTCTATACTAGCAACATCTAGTGACATGATTTTACAAAGAGTGCTCGGCTTCAATCCTGGTGTCATAGTGACAGTCCCATCAGGATGATACTCAATATGTGCTTGCAATTGAGACAATACATCACATCCTAAAAGATTACATTGACCCCGTGGTGATACCATTAACTGTGTGTGTACAGTGGTTCCTTGAATTTGCAGGGGAATCTTTTTAGTGACGGGGAGCAGGATAGATGGAGAGTTGTAAGGAGTCGCTATAACATGATGGGAGAAATCACTTTTCCCGAATGGCCAGTCCTCTTCTGTAATTACTGAATTGTCTGCCCCCGTGTCCACTTGGAACTCAACCTCATGTCCCCCTGGTAGGTTCACCTGCACTGTGCAATTAGGAGTGGGGGGTAAGGAGACAAGGGAGTTCATGTGCAAGCTACCATTATCCTATGGGAGCGGCCCTAATTGGTCTTGGGGGGCCCCTTGCAGGGGGTCATTTGAATTCTGCATTATCAGGTCCGGTCCTACCAACATAACACTTGTACGTCTCATCTATCAGTCTATCGTATCTGGCTTCATCTGCCAATTTCCCTTTTATAAGTGCTTCCAGATCCTGTCTAGTTGCTTTATACATATCCTGCATTGTAGCTAACATTCTAGCGAATCCCATTGGTGACTGTGAAGGGTCCGGGAGTTGAATTATTAGAGCCAACTGCTCTGAAGGGCTCCATGGTCTGTATAACACTGCTGTCCGGGGGGCGCCTGGAGCTGGTCCGCCCCCCTCGCCTCCCGCTGCACCCAGGGTACCAGGTACCATTACTGTCCTCATTGGAAATAGATTGGCCGGGGGAGGTCTGGGTCCACCGCAACCTACACAGACATCTACTGTCAGGGGATTTTGCTGTCCACACCTGGGGCAGACCCAACAGTTCGGTTCGTGGGAAGTCTGTGGGAAAGTCTGATACTGGGGTGGAGGTAATGTAGGGGGCAAACAGGAGGGTAAGTCAATCATCCCTGTTTTTGTCAGTCTGTAATGTCCGTCTCCTAATTCTTCAGTCTTTCCCTCTAAGTAATCACACGCACTCATCCACAGGTTCACTGTTTTCAACAGTCCTTTGTCTCTCAACCATCCATGATGTGAGTTAAAGAACCTTTTCCATTTATCACTGTTCAATTCTCCGTTTTCATTCATGCCTGCTTTACACAATACTTTGTCAATGCCTACCAACGCTTGCTTTCCCTCTCTGCGTACCACTAAATCTTTGGCAGTAATGCCTTCCTTGGCATTTTGGTTCCCCATTTTTGTATCTCCTCACCTAGAAGAGATTCTCCTGTCACTTAGACAATTCTGTCACCAAGACTCTGTCACCAAGACAATTCCGTCACTTAGACAATGGGCCACAAAGGTTTCTGAACCATTCCACTGCTCGCTTTCCAAGATTTGTACGCCAACCAAATAAACAATCCGACCACACCAACACCAAGACAAAACCACAACACAATCATCGGATCCATACTGTCATTCTTCAAAGGAGGAAAAGGCAGGACTGACAATTAATCTGAAGGTCTACTGGTTCAAAGGGACCTGAGCCAGGAACACCTGTGAATTACCTGGAAAGCCGACCGCTCGGGAGGACGGAGTCCACTATACAGTGATATAGATTTTAGGTAGAATATAATAAGTATTCTTACCTCAGCGCTGTATGTATATCACCAACAGAAAGCTCCACTCATCCCACATCTCTGGATCGGTCAGACTTTCTCAGAGTAGATTAACTCAGGTCCCTGTTCGGGAGCCAGGCTGTCGTCACTGTTATCTCGTTAACCCTTTCCTCCTTGGAATGTGGTACCAGAGAGAATAAGACACAGACCAAAGTATGCGTCAATAAACTCTACTCTTTATTGCTAACGAAGGGGTTTATATACACCCCATAAGCAGGAAGCGGAATTACCATATATGGTGTTTATACAACTTATCACTAAATACATAAAATACTGGTTTTAACTGGAAAACTCCGTTCTTCCCCTTAGCTCCCAGTACAGGGTGCCTCTTCATAACTCAGGCGGGCGGGGGTGTATTGACTCAAAAGAAGGAACATCTTATCTCGACTCCTGGTACGCATCAGCCTGTCTGACAGAGACAAAGGCCTTCTGAAAAAATGCTGGTTTAGCTCTAACAAGGCCGTGTATTGATTATCGTCTCTTGAACAATATCACTGTGAAATATCAATATCCGTTACCCTTGATTTCTGACCTGTTTTCCAGGGTGAAAAGTGCTACTTGGTTTACAAAGCTTGACCTCGGGGGCGTATAACCTTATTCGCATTAAGAGACTACAAAAACATGGCACTCAATGAACTGGTATAGATGTAGGTGCACAAGTAGGGTCTCCAGCCCCAATAATAGAAACAAAATAAACTTGGCACTCAAACGTAGAATGATAGACCAAAAAAGGTAATTGTTGCTGGGTTTTTTTTACTTTTATTAGTGTCCGTAGAAGAAAAAAGTGGTGTACATGACAGGTAAACGTTTTCGGCTGAAAAAACATCAGCCTTCCTCAGACCATATGTACAATTTAACACTGTAATAAATAAAGAAAACAAAAAACAACATAATGAATATCTAATAAAAAATTGAAAGCAACAGTTGTAATATAACAGAATCAAAAGAATCAAACGAATGTATAATTATCAATATGTCAAAAAGCTGTGCTTTTATACATGTAGAACATTGTAGAGTTTCACACGGTTCATATATCCAGAGGTGCTCAGTGCACATTTGAGTAGATATCGTTAAGGATATACTTTGTGATGACACAGAGAACAAAAGAAAGTAGGAAGATATGCGCCAAATACCAAAACAAAGAAAAATCCAAGTGTATGTAAAGACTATATAGATATTACACAGAAAAGCCATAAAACAGTTACCAGGGAACAAGAAATACCTGTAGATAATAATAATGTGTGCTGCCAAGAGGTAAATTGCGAAAAATGGGAAAAGACAACCTGGATAAAAAAACAGCAATTTTAGGAAGCTAGGAGGAAATAGTACATGGATAGTAAAATGGAGGATAAATACCTGAGCAGAGGCCACACAGAGGACAAGAGAAAGGCGCTATAGGCTACAGTAGTAGCAGAAGAGAAGCGCTGTAAGGAGAAAAAAGATTTGTGAGCAGACAGGCAGTGGTAATAGCGCAGTGATGAGCGCCTACCTAAAATGAGGGTGAATTACCTGAAACCGCTAGCAAGGGCTGGTGTGGCCGTATGGAGGTAGGACGCTGTGTGCGCCCTACTTCCAGGTTTAAGAAGGTCCTGGGTGCCGCGTCCACTATGACGTGGCGCGATGGCTCGTACATTCTTTTGATCAAAATTATGTTTACTGAATACCCTTATTATTACTACCTTCATGCATTTTTTGCAATATATTTTTTTATTTTTATTTTATTTTAGTATATTTGTGTCTTGCTTTTTGTTTTCCCAGGAGAGACATCTATGTAGGTAACGGTGATTTTCATTGTGTGGCAGTGTGTCACCTTATTGCACTTATGCACTTTGTCATGTTTTTTTACATATACTGTGCCCTTGATAATATTCATAATTCTGTGAATAGCATTGTTTTATATTATAGTAGCACTAAACACTTTAATTATTTATTATTTCAGACTATGTCTATAACTATTTATTACTTTACAATGTCTCATTACCTTACAGAATGTGTGGTTTATCTGCTGGTGGTGGCAGCATCATACTCTGGGGATGTTTTTTGGCAGCAGAGAAAGGGAAAATGGTCAGTCGAGGGGAAAATGGATGAGGTGAATACTTTTGGAAGTCGCTGTACCTTATCAAACGTCTGAGGGCATCCTGTTTTATGATGCACTGTTTTCTCTTGTGTTTATTGTGGTTACAGAATCAACCCAGGCCATTAAAGTTGGGTGAGAATTATCCATCCATCGTGAAGCTATCAATTTCCTGGCAAAAAAAAAAATTGTTTCTCTAAGAAAGAGATTTTGGTATGATGACTCAATGTTTCCTCCTCCTAATAGCCCAAAATAAATATATTTTAGGATCTAGTAGAACAGGAATGGAAATCCAGGAAGATAGGAAGGTGACTATAACTTGCCAGAAGGAGAGAACATGTGCCGGAAATCTGCGTTTATGGTGTGACACCGTCCGCATTTCGAAGGTAGTAATCTACCAAATCAGTACAGCCTTGATGGAGTTAGGTAGGCATAGTGAATAATGTATAATTTAGTCATTTTATTGTTCACTGAAGGGGAGACATAAAGAGGGGATTCCAAGATCTCCTCCCAGTCCTCTCCATCAATAGTGGGAATAAGCAGCTCCCATGTGTCTTTCACCTTCAGTGAAGTAGAACCAATGATAGCATGTATGTACAGGGCTGATAGGAGACCTTACGATTTAAGAATACTTATCAAAGGAATGGCAGACATGATTTCAAATGCATTTTGTGAATGCAATTGTGATTGGAGAGTGGACCTTAATTGAAGATGTCTAAAAAATTGGGATCTCTGCACAATATACTTATTTGTCAACTGATCTAAATTTAACAGTATCTTCTGGTCATAAAGGTCGCCAAGTAAAAGGATGTTTTAAGTGCTGCAAAATTGAGATGATGAGTGAGATACCAAGGCTGGAAAGTAAAGGTTGTGCCACAGAGACATGTTTGCTCAAATATCAGTAAAATTTGACCCTTGTCTCGCCTGTCTCCAGACGAATTGCGCCATCTTGAGCATAGGCAACATTTTGGGAATGTCAGGTTTGTCAAACTCCAAAAACCCTAGTAGACAGCTAGTGCCTGTCGCTTCCGCCAAGTGACTCTCCGAATTTGGTAATTTAGAACCTGGCATCCAAATACTTAGTGCCTTTAGCTGGACTGCTATGTTATTAATAAAAAATATCTGGCCAAGGTTTGGCCGAGAACTACCCCACACAAAGACATTAGTGAGTTAAGTGTTGTGAAGAAGGATTTAGGGATGTGGATCGCACTGTGCGGCAGAGTATAACTGAATTTTGGCAATAATATTATCTTAATTAGGTTTTATGCATCCCGACACTGATGAAGGTAGTATCCCCCAGAGATTATCATCTAATAGAGGCAGAATGTTAGAGGAGAGATCCCTTTTACTGTCTTGATGAATTTCTCCTTCGCTTCATTGGGGGACACAGGACTGTGGTGTGTTGTGAGTGGGCTTGGGATGAGTTCTGAGCAGAGGCTCCCTCTGGTGGTTACAAGCGGTGCTGGTCTGTCCAGTGAAGATTGTGAAGATTGTGAGGATTGGGAATCAGGTGTTACTGACTGGTCTTATATAAGGGAGTCACCTTCCCATCAGGGTTGCCGGTGATCAATTGTTCTGGTCTGAATCCTTGATTCCTGTTTCCTTTGTAGCCTGCTGTGTCGTGTCTGCATCTCCTGCTAACAGATAAGACATTTTCTTCTTTTTGTGCTTGATTTTTGCATTTTGTCCTGCACTTCTGTGGGGGCCTTCAGGGTCCCCTCCGGGGGCTTTTGCCCTCTCAGTTTAGTTCAGCCACTGATGTTTGTACCTTTGCTTTTTCCAGTTTTTTCAGTGGCTGCTGTTTTGATTTTGTTACACCAGAGAACTAATTTAGGTGGTAGAGGTCGTGTGATCTCAGGTGTTTTTGAAATTAGTAGAGTTGGTTCTTTTCAGGGTTTTCTGGGATTGCAGTAAGTACCCTTCCTATCCTTTTCTATTTAGTTAGTTTGGGCCCCAACGTTTTCTCATACTATTTTCTGTCTGTGTCTGTATTTTGTGCTAGTGAAGATTGTGAGGACTGGGAATCAGGTGTTACTGACTGGTCTTATATAAGGGAGTCATTTTCCCATCAGGGTTGCCGGTGATCAATTGTTCTGGTCTGAATCCTTCATTCCAGTTTCCCTTGTAGCCTGCTGTGTCGTTTCTGCATCTCCTGCTTACAGATAAGACTTTTGCTTCTTTTGTGTTTGTGCTATATTTTTGCATTTTGTACTGCACTTCTTTGGGGTGCCTTCAGGGTCCCCTCTGGGGGCTTCTGCCCTCTCAGTTTAGTTCAGCCACTGAGTTTTGTTCTTTTGCTTTTTCCAGTTTTTTCAGTGGCTGCTGTTTTGATTTTGTTACACCAGAGAACTAATTTA
Organism: Oophaga sylvatica; assembly: GCA_033576555.1. Taxonomy (NCBI): domain Eukaryota; kingdom Metazoa; phylum Chordata; class Amphibia; order Anura; family Dendrobatidae; genus Oophaga; species Oophaga sylvatica. The sequence continues at coordinate 23,530 of JARQOD010001031.1, read as the reverse complement.
GGTGGTAGAGGTCGTGTGATCTCAGGTGTTTTTGAAATTAGTAGAGTTGGTTCTTTTCAGGGTTTTCTGGGATTGCAGTAAGTACCCTTCCTATCCTTTTCTATTTAGTTAGTTTGGGCCCCAACGTTTTCTCATACTATTTTCTGTCTGTGTCTGTATTTCTTCTTGTCTAACCGCCATTACATGTTTGGGGGCTTTCTATTATCTTTGGGGTTCTGCTCCGGGGCAGATAGCTTTCCTATTTCTATCTTTAGGTGTAGTTAGCTTCTCAGGCTGTGACGAGGCATCTAGGACCAACGTAGGAACGCTCCACGGCTGCCTCTAGTTGTTGTGGTTAGTCAGGGTACTGCAATCTCATAGATTCCAACTGCTCTGGTGTATTGCCTTTTTTGCCTGCACTCCTCAGCTACCGAAACATAACAGGGTGTATGCTACTGCCCCAGGAGGCTGACACTAAGTAAACATATTAAAAGGCTAGCTCTTCCTCCGCCGTATACACCCTCATGCCGGTCGAAGGCGAAACCAGTTCATGCGTATGTCCTTAGGAGACACACATGTCTGGTTTTTCCTAGACATTTTCTTTTTCTTACTATGAAGATGAGACAGGGGCGATGGACCCTTTTGAAAGGGTCCGATTTCTCCAAACCAACAACAGGCGAGCACGTGGAGTGTTGCCTCCACGTATCCTCTCCTGTGACGTGGGACAAGATGCCGGACTCAGCCCTGACCACCATAACGTACACAAACCCTAGACTGTACAGAGGCATAGGACAGTCTGTGCAGCCCACTGCATCACCAATGCTAGAACTGCGGTGATGGAAGGAGGCGGACGGTCCCTCTCCTCATCCCTTGTAGGGAAAGATGGAGATAGGGTGCCTGCACCGACCTTTACACAGCCCCGACCCACTCACACCTGACTTAGGCTGGTCGCTAAAGCGCTCCATGCGGTCAGGCAGGGGACACGAAACGAGGGCAGGGCTGGGAGGGCTCCTGTATGCACGAGGGCCTGTCATCCTCACTGCCCGGCACAACTTCTGCCGCAGGTAATAGCACTGTTGCTCCCCGGCGCGTGCAGCACGGCGCTGCCCCGGTATCGTCCGGTCGACGCCAGAACTTTACTCTTCGGCCTCTATCCTCGGTAGGCCACGGGTGGAAGTCCCGCCCCCAGACATGTCCGGCGGGCCCCGCCCCCATACCCTTGGGTCGGCGCCGAGAAATTTAGGTCCCGGCTACAGCCTGTGCTAAGCCGCGGCCGGATGTTCTGCCCCCAGGCACGCCTATTTCTGGTGGGCTCGCCCACTGACCGGTGCACTTTTTTGAAGTTAAGAGGCATCACAGATTCCACCTTCTGCGCTCTCCAACGTGGTTCCGCAGGGCGCTCGAGGGCACAGGACAGGGTAAGAGCTACTCCCCCCAGTCAGTCAACTCCATTCCTTACCGGCATCTGCATATAGCTACACTGCTTTTACATTTGCACTCACCCAGAGTCGCCTCACCTGTCGCAGGCCATATCGGCAGCAGATCCAGCATGTCTAGAAGGACCAAGCCTCATACGGTATTAAATACCTCATGTACTGCCTGTCAGTCCGCTTTTCCGCAGGCACAGAGCAATCGTTTATGTGAAGCCTGTGATTCAGAACACGCCCAGGAGCCCTCCCCTGCGACCAAGCCCAGTGTGCCGGGTCCCCTGGAATGGGCTCTGTCTCTGTCACAGTCTATGGCATCATTAATAAGAGCAATCGAGTCCCTTCAAGCAACAGATAGGGGCAGGGACAGTGGTTCGCCTGTCTTGGAGGGATCTGTTGTGAATGTGTTAGAAATGAATTCTGAGCAGAAGCTCCCTCTGGTGGTTACAAACAGTACTGAACTATTCAATGAAGATTGTGAAGATTGGCAATCAGATGTTACAGACTGGTCTTATATAAGGGAGGTTCCCTCCCATCAGGGTTGCCGGTGATCAATTGTTCTTGTCTCAACTTTGGTTCCTGGTTCACTTGGAAGCTTGCTGTGTCTTGCCTGCATCTTCTGCTAACAGATAAGATATTTTCTGCTTTTATTTTTGTGCTTGCTTTTTGCATTTTGTCCTGCACTTCTGTGGAGGTCAGCCAGGTCCCCTCCGGGGGCTTGTGCTCCTCTCAGTTTATCTGAGCCACTGTTATTTGTTCATTTGCCTTTTCCAGTTTTTTCAGTGGCTGCGGCTTAGTTTTGTTACACCAGAGAACTAATTTAGGTGGTAGAGGTCGTGTGATCTCAGGTGTTTTTGCAATTAGTGAGTTGGTATTTTTTTAGGGTTTTTTGGATTGCAGTAAGTGTCCTTCCTATCCTTTTCTTTCTAGGAAGATTGGGCCCCAATGTTTGCTCATACTATTTTCTGTCTGTGTCTGTATTTCCTCTTGTCTAACCGCCATTACATGTTTGGGGGCTTCCTATGTTCTTTGGGGATCTGCTCCGGGGCAGATAGTTTTCCTCTTTCTATCTTTAGGTGTAGTTAGACTCTCAGGCTGTGACGAGGCGTCTAGGACCAACGTAGGTACGCTCCACGGCTGCCTTTAGTTGTGGTGGTTAGTCAGGGTACTGCAATCCAGTAGATTCCAACCTCTCTGGTGTATTGCCTTTTTTGCCTGCTCTCCTCAGCTACCAAATCATAACAGTATCACCGGCCAAACTGAAAATTATATGGTACTCACAGAAGGGAAAGATAGTGTAAAAAAAAAAAGTTGTCAGAGTTGTCAGAGATATTTTTTTTTTCCTTTTTTTTTCTCTGGGTGCTGAGGATTTTTTTTTCTCTCAATGGAGTTTGCACAGTTGCTGGCCGTGTGGATCAGCTTGCCACTGAAGTTCGGAGTATTGCTACCTATCTTGCAGGGTTGCCGGTTGTGGAACCTAGGATCCCCATGCCAGATTTGTTTTTAGGGGATCGAGCTAAATTTCTGAATTTCAAAAATAACTGTAAGTTGTTTTTTGCCTTAAAACCTAAGTCCTCAGGGAACGCAGCACAGCAGGTTCAAATTGTCATCTCTCTCCTGCGCGGCGATCCTCAGGATTGGGCTTTTTCCCTGACACCTGGGGATCCTGTTTTGAGTGATGTTGATGCATTTTTTCAGGCTTTGGGGTTATTGTACGATGAGCCTAATGTCACTGATCAAGCTGAAAAATCCTTGTTGGCATTAAATCAGGGGCCTTATGACGCTGAGTTATACTGTCAGAGATTCCGTAGGTGGGCAGTCCTGACCAAATGGAATGATGATGCTTTGGCAGCCCTTTTTCGGAAGGGTCTGTCAGAGAATGTAAAAGATGTTATGGTGGGTTTCCCTGCTCCCTCTGGTCTCAATGATTCTATGTCATTGGCGATTCAAATTGACAGACGTTTGCGTGAGCGTAGAGGTATGCGTGGAATAGTGTTGCCTTGTGAACCAGCTTCTGAACCCATGCAGTGTGATAGAGTGGCTTCTGGGGCACAGCGTCATGAGTTTCGAAAACGCAATGGGTTATGTTTCTACTGTGGTGACGCCTCTCATGCTATTTCAGTCTGCCCTAAGCGGGGAAGACGTTTTGCACGCTCAGTTGTCTTGGGTAGTGTTCAGACTAAATTTCTGTTGACTGTTACCCTGATTTGCTCCCTGTCCACATTTTCTGCTCAGGCTTTTGTTGATTCGGGAGCAGCTATTAACCTGATGAATTTTGATTTTGCTAAACGTTGTGGGTTTCCCTTGATACCCCTACGGAAGTCTATTCCCTACTGGGTATTGATTCTACCCCTTTGGCTGAGAATAAACCCCAGTTCTCTACTCAGGTGATAATGAGGGTTGAACCTGATCATCAGGAGAGTTGCAAATTTTTGGTGCTGTATAATCTGCATGACATTATTGTACTAGGTTTCCCTTGGTTACAGTCTCATAATCCTGTTTTGGATTGGAAATCTGTGTCTGTAACCAGTTGGGGCTGCCAATGTGTTAATGCCAACACTCCTGTTTTTTCTGCCTCTCCCCAGGCTCAGGATGTTCCTGACTTTTTGACTGATTTTTCTGATGTGTTTAGCGAAAGTAAATCTGCATCCTTGCCCCCCCATAGGAGCTATGACTGCGCTATTGAATTAGTGCCTGGTAGTAAATTCCCTAAAGGTCGCCTTTTTAACTTGTCTGTACCTGAACATGACGCTATGCGGTCTTATATCAAGGAGTCATTGGAGAAGGGTCATATCAGACCATCCTCTTCACCCTTGGGTGCTGGTTTTTTCTTTGTGGCCAAAAAGGATGGTTCATTAAGGCCGTGTATTGATTATCGTCTCTTGAACAATATCACTGTGAAATATCAATATCCGTTACCCTTGATTTCTGACCTGTTTTCCAGGGTGAAAAGTGCTACTTGGTTTACCAAGCTTGACCTCAGGGGGGCGTATAACCTTATTCGCATTAAGCACGGGGATGAATGGAAGACGGCATTTAATACCCCAGAGGGGCATTTTGAGTACCTAGTGATGCCCTTTGGGCTCACTAATGCTCCTTCCGTCTTCCAATCCTTCATGAATCATATTTTCAGGGATTTTGTGGATAAATTTCTGATTGTTTATTTGGATGATATCTTGATTTTTTCCAATGACTGGGACTCTCATGTGAAACATGTTCGGACTGTGTTCCAGATTTTGAGAGAGAATGCTCTGTATGTGAAGGGATCAAAGTGTCTTTTTGGCGTGCAGAGGACCTCATTTCTGGGATTCATTTTGTCCCCATCTGTTATTGAAATGGACCCGGTCAAGGTTCAGGCCATCTGTGATTGGGTCCAACCTACTTCATTAAAGGCTCTTCAGAGATTCTTGGGTTTTGCCAATTTTTATCGTAAATTTATTGGTAATTTCTCTGTTATTGTTAAACCATTGACTGATTTGACCAAGAAGGGTTCTGATGTGGTAAATTGGCCTCCTGAGGCAGTCTCTGCGTTTCAGGAACTTAAGCAGAGATTCACTTCTGCTCCTGTTCTACGGCAGCCTGATGTTTCTCTGCCATTTCAGGTGGAGGTTGATGCCTCTGAAATTGGGCAGGTGCCGTTTTGTCCCAAAGAGATCCAGAGACCTCTAAAAGTAACCCTTGTGCCTTTTTCTCTCGAAAATTTTCTCCAACTGAACGTAATTATGACGTGGGTAATCGGGAGTTATTGGCCATGAAGTGGGCTTTTGAAGAGTGGAGACATTGGCTGGAGGGAGCCAAACATCAGGTGGTGGTCCTCACGGACCATAAGAATCTGGTTTATCTGGAATCAGCCAAGCGACTTAATCCTAGACAGGCCAGGTGGGCCTTGTTTTTCACACGTTTTAATTTTGTGGTTTCCTTTCTTCCTGGCACTAAGAATGTTAAGGCGGATGCCCTCTCGAGGAGTTTCCTTGCGGACTCTCCTGAGTTATCTGATCCTGCTGTTATTTTGAAAGAGGGTGTAGTTCTTTCCGCCATCTCACCCAATTTGAGACTGGCTCTGGAAGGGTGTCAGGAGGATAAACCCGAGCGCTGCCCTATTGGGAAATTGTTTGTCCCAGACCGGTGGAAAAAGAGTGTGATGTCTGAGATTCATTGTTCCGCGTTGGCCGGTCATCCCGGAATTTTTGGTACCAGAGACTTGGTTAGTCGGTCCTTTTGGTGGCCTACTTTGTCTCGTGACGTCAGGGAATTTGTGCAGTCCTGCGGGACTTGCTCTCGCTCCAAGCCTTGCTCTCGCTCTAGTGGTTTGTTGATGCCATTGCCTGTGCCCAAGAGACCATGGACCCATATCTCCATGGATTTCATTTCCGACCTCCCTGTTTCTCAGAGAATGACCATTATCTGGGTGATTTGTGATAGGTTTTCCAAAATGATACATCTTGTGCCATTACCTAAGTTGCCTTCCTCCTCCGAATTGGTGCCTTTGTTCCTTCAGCACGTGGTTCGGTTACATGGCATTCCTGAGAACATTGTGTCTGAGAGAGGAGTCCAGTTTGTTTCCAGATTTTGGAGGACTTTTTGTTCTAAACTTGGTGTTCAATTGTCTTTCTCCTCGGCTTTTCATCCTCAGACCAATGGACAAACTGAGAGAACAAACCAGACATTGGAGACTTATCTGAGATGCTTTGTGTCTGCTGATCAAGATGACTGGGTCTCTTTTTTGCCTTTGGCTGAGTTTGCTCTTAATAATAGGGCTAGCTCTGCCACTTTGATGTCTCCATTTTTCTGCAATTTTGGGTTTCACCCTCGATTTTCTTCGGGACAGACGGAGGCTTCTGTCTGTCCAGGTGTTGACTCTGTTGTGGAGCGTATGCAGCAGATTTGGGATCAGGTAGTGGAGAGGTTGTCCCTCTCTCAGGAGAGGGCCCAGCGGTTTGCCAACCGGCATAGGACTGATGGTCCTCAGTTTGAAGTGGGGGACTTGGTCTGGTTGTCCTCAAGAAATATCCCTATGAGAGTTGCATCTCCTAAGTTTAAGCCTAGGTTCATTGGACCTTATAAGATCATGGAGATTCTTAATCCTGTTTCCTTTTGTTTACTTCTTCCAGGGACATTTAAGATCCATAACGTGTTCCACAAATCCTTATTGAAGAGGTTTGTCGAGCCAGTGGTTCCTATGGCTGCGCCTCCTGACCCTGTTTCGGTTGAGGGCAATCTGGAGTTTGTGGTTGAGAAAATATTGGATTCTCGTTTTTCTAGACGGAAACTCCAGTATTTGGTTAAGTGGAGAGGTTATGGTCAGGAGGACAATTCTTGGGTGTTTGCTTCGGACATCCATGCTAGGAGACTGATCCGTGCGTATCACAGAGCTCATCCTGACCGACCTGGTTGCCCAAATGAGGGTTCGGTGACCCCTCCTCAAGAGGGGGGTACTGTTGTGAATGTGTTAGAAATTAATTCTGAGCAGAAGCTCCCTCTGGTGGTTAAAAACAGTACTGAACTATTCAATGAAGATTGTGAAGATTGGCAATCAGGTGTTACAGACTGGTCTTATATAAGGGAGGTTCCCTCCCATCAGGGTTGCCGGTGATCAATTGTTCTTGTCTCAAATTTGGTTCCTGGTTCACTTGGAAGCTTGCTGTGTCTTGCCTGCATCTTCTGCTAACAGATAAGATATTCTCTGCTTTTATTTTTGTGCTTGCTTTTTGCATTTTGTCCTGCACTTCTGTGGAGGTCAGCCAGGTCCCCTCCGGGGGCTTGTGCTCCTCTCAGTTTATCTGAGCCACTGTTATTTGTTCATTTACCTTTTCCAGTTTTTTCAGTGGCTGCTGCTTAGTTTTGTTACACCAGAGAACTAATTTAGGTGGTAGAGGTCGTGTGATCTCAGGTGTTTTTGCAATTAGTGAGTTGGTATTTTTTTAGGGTTTTTTGGATTGCAGTAAGTGTCCTTCCTATCCTTTTCTTTCTAGGAAGATTGGGCCCCAACGTTTGCTCATACTATTTTCTGTCTGTGTCTGTACTTCCTTTGTCTAACCTCCATTACATGTTTGGGGGCTTCCTATGTTCTTTGGGGATCTGCTCTGGGCAGATAGTTTTCCTCTTTCTATCTTTAGGTGTAGTTAGCTTCTCAGGCTGTGACGAGGCATCTAGGACCAACGTAGGTACGCTCCACGGCTGCCTTTAGTTGTGGTGGTTAGTCAGGGTACTTCAATCCAGTAGATTCCAACCTCTCTGGTGTATTGCCTTTTTTGCCTGCTCTCCTCAGCTACCAAATCATAACAGGGATCCTCCACTTCACAGGAGCCTCCGGCCTGCAGTGGCCGCTCTCATACTAGGCAGACGCGGGATAAATGAATCCACACAGCGTCGCACGGACTGGCTGGTGCCTCGGCATCTATGAGCTCCATCTCTCGCTCTCCTTCGCCAATGGATGATAGCGAACAAAACTCAGACTACGATTCCGAAGGGCCCCTCAATTTGGAAGCGCCTAATTACCAGGAAACAGTCGACAATCTCATTGAGGCCGTCAACCAAACCCTGGGGATTGATGATGAATCCACCTTGGCCTCCGGTCACAAGGAGTCATTCAAACGGGCCAAACAGCCTCATAAAGTATTTTGCACTCACCCAGAGTTTGAGGACATAGTGCAATGTCACAGGGAGTGGCCAGACAAGCAGTTCTCAGGACAAAAGGCACTTAGTGCAAGATATCTGTTCGCTCCTGAACTCGATAAAAAGTGGGCAGAATCCCCAACGGTAGATTTACCCCTTTCACATTTGCTTCCAAGACTCTGTTGTCCTTGCCTAACAGGTTATTCCATTAGGGATCCAACTGATTGGCTCATAGAGAGCCTGGCTCGCTTGGTTTTTAAAGCCTCAGGATCAGCCCTCTCGCCCTCCTTCGTGGCGACTTGTGTAGCTAAGGCCATGATTTCCTGGTCAGAGTCATTGAATAGAGCTCTGCAGGGTGGGGACCTGCCATCAGAGGTAGCTGAGATCTCGAATCAGATCGCTCTAGCAGGAGACTACCTTATGAATGCATCTTTGGATGCAGCGAACTGCGCAGCACTTGCTGCCCCAAATGCAATTTCCATCAGGCGAGCTCTGTGGTTGAGGACATGGCGAGCAGAATCAACTTCCAAAAAATCCCTAACTTCTTTGCCCTATCAGAGCGGCCGATTATTCGGGGAGAAACTAGATCAGCTCATCTCCGACACCACAGGGGGAAAAGCCACTTTCTCCCTCAGCAAAGGGTTAAGTAGACATTTCGTCACCAGCTTCAGGCACGTTTTAGGTCTTTTTGCAGCCTTGGGTGGACCTCGGCGGCCAACCCCGCCAGTTTAGGTCGGCCTAATCAGGACAGAGATCATCAGATCTCATACAGAACCAACCCGTTGGAGAAAATGCGGTCCCAGCAGCCAAAATCAAGGGGATCTAGGTCCCACAGATTTTCAGCCAAATGACTGGAGGCATTCTCCGGTCGACACCAGAAGAGTATGCGGCCGCCTGCTCTGATTTCACCACGTCTGGCTCGCCGTCATACACGACGTGTGGGTAAGAGAGCTGGTGTCCTCGGGGTACAAAATAGAGTTTATCAGCCACTTCCCCGAGACAATTTTTTCTGTCTCGTCTTCCCAGATCGGAAACCCGTGAACGGGCCTTATTCAAAGCAGTCGAGTCTCTCCGGCGCAGTGGAGTTATCATCTCCATACCGGAAAACGAGAAGTTTCAGGGTTTCTATTCCAACCTGTTTGTGGTACCCAAAAAGATCGGAGCTGTAAGGCCCATTCTGGACCTGAAACTTCTGAACAAATTTGTCAAGATTTGACATTTCCGGATGGAGTCTCTCCGCTCGGTCATATCTGCCATGGAGAAGGGAGAATATTTGGCCTCGATATACATCCAAGATGCCTATCTTCACATCCCCCATATTTCCCCCGCATCAAAGGTTCTTACGATTCGACATCAGTGACCTGCATTACCAGTTCACAGCCTTGCCTTTCGGGCTGGCAACCACCCCCAGGGTGTTCACAAAAGTCATGGCGGCCGTCATATCCATCCTGCATTCCCGGGGCATAGTCGTCTTGCCATATCTGGATGACCTCCTGGTCAAAGGCCCGTCTTTTCGAGCTTGCGAAGAAAGCGTCAGCATCACGCTGGCTACACTTTTTCGCTTTGGGTGGCTGGTGAATTTAAGAAAGTCATCCCCTGTGCCATCTCAGAAGATTGCCTTTCTGGGGATGATCTTCGACACCTCCCGTGGATTGGTAATCATCCCTCGGGACAAGGCCTTAGCCCTCCGGCAGGGAGCCCGAGCACTTCGCCAGCCAGTCCCTCATACCATCTGGTCTTGCATGAGGGTCTTAGGAAAGATGGTGGCAGCAAAAGAAGCAGTTCCGTTCACCCAACTCCATCTTCGTCCCCTGCAGCATGCCCTCTTGGCAGCTTAGGACAAGAACCCGTTCTCTCTCGACCACCGGTGCCGGCTGTCCGCTCAGGTCAGAAAGGCGGTCACATGGTGGACAATGAGTTCCTCTCTTCTACAGGGGAAACTTTTTCCCCCGGACCATTTGCTGGTAGTCACGACCGACGCCAGTCTCCTCAGATGGGGAGCTGTTATGTTTCGGTAGCTGAGGAGGACAGGAACAACAGCAGGGCAGCCGAACACCTGAGATGTTGGTAACTGATGGGTTGCAGATTCCTAAACTAACGACACAACTAGAGGTAGCTGTGGAGCGTTCCTACGTTGATCCTAGACGCCTCATCACAGCCTGAGAGATAACTACACCTAAAGGCAGAAAGATGAAAGCTATCTGCCCCGGAGCAGGAGATGTAGGCAAGACTCCAGCAAACTTCCAAATGAACCAGGAACCACAACTGAGACAAGAACAATTGATCACCGGCAGCCATCATGGGAGGGAACCTCCCTTATATCAGAACAGTCAGTGAACCCAGATTGCCACTCTCGCTGAAAGGTTCAGTACTGTCTGTAACCACCAGAGGGAGCCTCTGCTCAGAAACCATCTCTAGCACATTCATAACAGTACACCCCCCCCCTTGAGGAGGGGTCACCGAACCCTCACTTGTGCAACCAGGCCGATCAGGATGAGCTCGGTGATAGGCACGGATCAGTCTCCTAGCATGGATGTCCGAAGCAAACCATGCTCCTGACCATAACCTCTTCACTGAACCAATACTGGAGTTTCTGTCTAGAAAAACGAGAATCCAATATTTTCTCAACCACATACTCCAGATTGCCCTCAACCAAAACAGGGTCAGGAGGCGCAGCCATAGGAACCACTGGCTCGACAAACCTCTTCAATAAGGACTTGTGGAACACGTTATGGATTTTAAATGTCCCTGGAAGAAGCAAACGGAAGGAAACAGGATTAAGAATCTCCATGATCTTATAAGGTCCAATGAACCTGGGCTTAAACTTTGGAGATGCAACCCTCATAGGGATATTTCTTGAGGACAACCAAACCATGTCCCCCACTTTAAACCGAGGACCATCAGTCCTATGCCGGTTGGCAAACCGTTGGGCCTTCTCCTGAGAGAGAGAGACAACCTCTCCACTACCTGGTCCCAAATCCGCTGCATACGCTCCACAACAGAGTCAACACCCGGACAGACAGAAGCCTCCGCCTGTCCTGAAGAAAATCGAGGGTGAAACCCAAAATTGCAGAAAAATGGAGACATCAAGGTGGCAGAGCTAGCCTTATTATTAAGAGCAAACTCAGCCAAAGGCAAAAAAGAGACCCAGTCATCTTGATCAGCAGACACAAAACATCTCAAATAAGTCTCCAAGGTCTGGTTTGTTCTCTCGGTTTGTCCATTGGTCTGAGGATGAAAAGCAGAGGAGAAAGATAATTTAACACCAAGTTTAGAACAAAATGTCCTCCAAAATCTGGAAACAAACTGGACTCCTCTGTCAGACACAATGTTCTCCGGAATGCCATGTAACCGAACCACGTGCTGAAGGAACAAAGGCACCAATTCGGAGGAGGAAGGCAACTTAGGTAATGTCACAAGATGTATCATCTTGGAAAACCTATCACAGATTACCCAGATAACGGTCATTCTCTGAGAAACAGGGAGGTCGGAAATGAAATCCATAGAGATATGGGTCCATGGCCTCTTGGGCACAGGTAATGGCATTAACAAACCACTAGAGCGAGAGCAAGGCTTGGAGCGAGAGCAAGTCCCACAGGACTGCACAAATTCCCTGACGTCACGAGACAAAGTAGACCGACTCACCAAGTCTCTGGTACCAAAAATCCCGGGATGACCAGCCAACGCGGAACAATGAATCTCAGACATCACACTCTTCTTCCACTGGTCTGGGACAAACAATTTCCCAATAGGGCAGCGCTCAGGTTTATCCTCCTGAAACCCTTCCAAGGCCAGTCTCAAATTGGGTGAGATGGCGGAAAGAACTACACCCTCTTTCAAAATAACAGTAGGATCAGATAACTCAGGAGAGTCCGCAAAGAAACTCCTCGAGAGGGCATCCGCCTTCACATTCTTAGTGCCAGGAAGAAAAGAAACCACAAAATTAAAACGTGTGAAAAACAAGGCCCACCTGGCCTGTCTAGGATTAAGTCGCTTGGCTGATTCGAGATAAACCAGATTCTTATGGTCCGTGAGGACCACCACCTGATGTTTGGCTCCTTCCAGCCAATGTCTCCACTCTTCAAAGGCCCACTTCATGGCCAATAACTTCCGGTTACCCACGTCATAATTACGTTCAGTTGGAGAAAATATTCGAGAGAAAAAGGCACAAGGGTTACTCTTAGAGGTCTCTGGATCTCTTTGGGACAAAACAGCATCTGCCCCAATTTCAGAGGCATCAACCTCCACCTGAAATGGTAGAGAAACATCAGGCTGCCGTAGAACAGGAGCAGAAGTGAATCTCTGCTTAAGTTCCTGAAACGCAGAGACTGCCTCAGGAGGCCAATTCACCACATCAGAACCCTTTTTGGTCAAAACAGTCAATGGTTTAACAATACCGGAGAAATTACCAATAAATTTACGATAAAAATTGGCAAAGCCCAAAAATCTCTGAAGAGCCTTTAATGAAGTAGGTTGGACCCAATCACAGATGGCTTGAACCTTGACCGAGTCCATTTCAATAACAGACGGAGACAAAATGAATCCCAGAAATGAGACCTTCTGTACGCCAAAAAGACACTTTGATCCCTTCACATACAGTGCATTCTCTCTCAAAATCTGGAACACAGTCCGAACATGTTTCACATGAGAGTCCCAGTCATTGGAAAAAATCAAGTTATCATCCAAATAAACAATCAGAAATTTATCCATAAAATCCCTGAAAATATGATTCATGAAGGATTGGAAGACGGAAGGAGCATTAGTGAGACCAAAGGGCATCACTAGGCACTCAAAATGCCCCTCTGGGGTATTAAATGCCGTCTTCCATTCATCCCCGTGCTTAATGCGAATAAGGTTATACGCCCCCCTGAGGTCAAGCTTGGTAAACCAACTAGTGCTTTTCACCCTGGAAAACAGGTCAGAAATCAAGGGTAACGGATATTGATACTTCACAGTGATCTTATTCAAGAGACGATAATCAATACACGGCCTCAATGAACCATCCTTTTTGGCCACAAAGAAAAAACCGGCACCCAAGGGTGAAGAGGATGGTCTGATATGACCCTTCTCCAATGACTCCTTGATATAAGATCGCATAGCATCGTGTTCAGGTACAGACAAGTTAAAAAGGCGACCTTAGGAAATTTACCACCAGGCACTAATTCAATAGCGCAATCGTAGCTCCTGTGAGGGGGCAAATATGCAGCTTTACTTTCACTAAATACATCCGAAAAATCTGTCAAAAGTCAGGAACATCCTGAGACTTTGGAGAGGCAGAAAAAACAGGAGTGTTGGCATTAGCACATTGGCACCCCCAACTGGTCACAGACACAGATTTCCAATCCAAACAGGATTATGAGACTGTAACCAAGGGAAACCTAGTACAATAATGTCATGCAGATTATACAGCACCAGAAATTTGCAACTCTCCTGATGATCTGGTTCAACCCTCATTATCACCTGAGTAGAAAACTGGGGTTTATTCTCCGCCAAAGGGGTGGAATCAATGCCCAGTACGGGAATAGACTTCCGCAGGGGTATCATGGGAAACCCACAACGTTTGGCAAAGTAAAAATCCATCAGGTTAATATCTGCTCCTGAATCAACAAAAGCCTGAGCAGAAAATGTGGACAGGGAGCAAATCAGGGTAACAGTCAACAGAAATTTAGTCTGAACACTACCCAAGACAACTGAACGTGCAAAACGTCTTCCCCGCTTAGGGCAGACTGAAATAGCATGAGAGGCATCACCACAGTAGAAACATAACCCATTGCGCTTTCGAAACTCATGACGCTGAGCCCCAGAAGTCACTCTATCACACTGCATGGGCTCAGAAGCTGGCTCACAAGGCAACACTATCTCACGCATACCTCTGCGCTCACGCAAACATCTGTCAATTTGAATAGCCAATGACATAGAATCATTGAGACCAGGGAATCCCACCATAACATCCTTTACATTCTCTGACAGCCCCTTCCGAAAAAGGGCTGCCAAAGCATCATCATTCCATTTGGTCAAGACTGCCCACTTTCAGAATTTCTGACAGTACAACTCAGCGTCTTCAAGACCCTGATTTAATGCCAACAAGGTTTTTTCAGCTTGATCAGTGACATTAGGTTCATTGTACAATAACCCAAGAGCCAGAAAAAATGCATCAATATCATTCAAAACAGGATCCCCAGGTGTCAGGGAAAAAGACCAATCCTGAGGATCGCAGCGCAGGAGAGAGATGACAATTTGAACCTGCTGTGCTGCGTTACCTGGGGACTTAGGCTTTAAGGCAAAAATCAAGTTACAGTTATTTTTGAAATTCAGAAATTTAGCCCGATCCCCTAAAAACAAATCTGGCATGAGAATCCTAGGTTCCACAACCGGCAACCCAGCAAGATAGGTAGCAATACTCCGAACCTCAGTGGCAAGCTGATCCACATGGCCAGACAACTGTGCAAACTCCATTGAGAGACAAAAAACTCCTCCTCTGCACCCAGAGAGAAAGAGGGAAAAAATGCAACCGACAGAAAAAAAACTTTGACAACTTTTTTCTTTCCACACTATTTTTCTGTATTTTTGCAGTCTCTGGATGAACGGGCAGGAGGTCACGGCAAGTGACCGGGGCAGTCTCTGGATGAACGGGCAAATACGACCTGTGATGGCTGAGCCTCCCGGTAGGCTAGCAGGCAGATAGCAGATGAGCGCTCCCAGGTGAGCGGGCGAGAGTCTCTGGAATAGCAGGTGGTCACCGAACGTGACGGCAGAGCCTCCAGGTAGGCTAGCAGGCAGGCAACAGATGAGCGCTCCCAGGTGAGCGGGCGAGAGTCTCTGGAGTAGCAGGTGGTCACCGAACGTGACAGCAGAGCCTCCAGGCAGGCCAGCAGGCAGGCAACAGGTGAGCGCTCCTAGGTGAGCGGGCAGGCTGGTCCATAGACAGACTGGCAGGTGATGGTGGACAGACTGTCGGACGGTGTAGCCTCCAGGTAGGCTAGCGGGCTGGTAACAGGTGAGCGCTCCCAGGTGAGCGGGCAGGAATCTGGCAGGTAACAGGCAACGGAACCTGAGGGCTGAAGCAGAGTAGTGAACAGTGCAACAACATTGCTCGGGCACCTCCATTTTGGAGGAGGTGCCTTATATATGGTGAAGTCCTCCGGCCATTGGCCGGGGACTACTTAGGAGGACGCGTGCGGCCCCTATAAGAGGATGGGAGCGCGTGCGCGCGCGCCCTAAGCACAGTGGCCGGAAAGGAGCGTACGCCACCAGCAGAGCGGGAGGAGGAAGACGGACCCGGAGCAGAGGGGTGAGGGGAACAGCGTCCCTGCCTAGCAGAGGGCAGGGACGCCGACGCTACAGTAACCCCCCTTTAGGCCCCCCTTTTCTAGGCCAGAGAGAAATTTAGCTAATATGAGAGGGGCATGGATGTTCTCCCGAGGCTCCCACGTTCTCTCCTCAGGACCAAACCCCTTCCAATCCACCAGAAAATAGGTCTTTCTCCTTACCCTTTTGGTGGCCAGAATGTTCTCTACCTCAAATTCGTTTTCAGCAGAAACTGGAGCAGGAAGCGTACCTGTAGGCTTGACAAAAGAGTTAAGTACCACCGGTTTGAGGAGAGATACATGGAAGGAGTTAGGAATCCGCAAATTGGCTGGGAGTTTCAATTTATAGGCCACCGGGTTGATCTGACTGATGACCTCCAGAGGACCGATGAACCGAGGTCCTAGCTTATAGGAAGGAATCTTGAGCCGGACATACTTGGACGAGAGCCAGACCTTATCCCCAGGACGGAATTGAGGAGGATCCAGACGTTTTTTGTCAGCATGTTTCTTCATGCGCTCGGATGACAGAATGAGTGCGGACCGGGTACTCTCCCATATGGTGGAAAATTCGTTAACAAGAAATTCCGCAGCTGGATTGTCCACAGAGGTGGAGACGGGAACAGGGATCCGAGGATGCTGACCGAAGACTACAAAAAAATGGAGATTTGGAGGAAGACTCGCTCTCGTGATTGTTGTAAGAAAATTCGGCCCGTGGCAGGAGATCCACCCAGTCAGAATGGTGGGCATTAACGAAGTGCCGGAGGTAACTGGTCAGAATCTGATTGATCCGCTCCACTTGACCATTGGACTGTGGGTGGTAAGCGGAGGAGAAATCCAGGGAGACGTCTAGCAACTTACAAGTGGCTTTCCAGAAACGTGAGGTGAACTGTACCCCACGATCCGACACAATGTGACGAGGCAGGCCATGAAGACGGAAGATGTGGCGGATAAAGTCTTTAGCCAGTTCGGGTGCTGACGGAAGACCTGGCAGGGGAATAAAGTGAGCCATCTTGGAAAAACGGTCAACGACCACCCAAATGACCGTACAACCGGCAGAGACGGGGAGGTCAATTATGAAGTCCATGGCTATATGCTGCCAGGGGGCAGCGGGTACCGGAAGCGGAAGGAGGCGGCCGGCAGGCAGGTGTCTCGGAACTTTGTTGCGGGCACAGGAGGCACAGGCAGAAACAAAGTCTTTTACGTCCTTGTGCAGGGTAGGCCACCAGTAATGCCGGGTAATAAGCTGGAGGGTCTTTTTCTGACCGGCGTGGCCAGCTAGTTTAGACAAATGACCCCAGTGTAGGATCCTCTCTCGATCGGGTACCGATACGAACGTCTTACCAGGAGGGAGACGATTTAGACTCACGGGAGCCACCTGCATCACTCTGGCGGGATCGATGATATGTTTAGGTTCCTCCTCGAGATCCGACACCAGGAAGGATCGAGACAAGGCGTCCGCCTTGATGTTCTTGTCTGCCGGGCGAAAATGTAGAAGAAAATCAAAGCGAGCAAAAAACAAGGACCACCGGGCTTGGCGAGGGTTAAGTCTCTGAGCATGCTGGAGGTAAGCCAAGTTTTTGTGATCAGTGTAAATGATTACCGGATGAAGAGCCCCCTCGAGTAGGTAACGCCACTCTTCTAATGCCAGCTTGATGGCCAATAGCTCTCGGTCTCCTGTGGAATAATTGCGCTCGGAAGAGGAGAAGAGTTTAGAGAAGAAGCCGCAAGTTACCATCCTCCGGAAGAAGATTTTTGAGTAAGTACCGCTCCGGCTCCAGAGGAGGAAGCGTCAACCTCCAAGAAGAACTGCTTGTTGCCGTCCGGGCGATGCAGCACCGGAGCGGAAGAGAAGGCTTGTTTTAAGGAAAGAAAGGCCTCCTCTGCCTCGGGCGTCCACTGTTTGGGGTTAGCGTCCTTGCGGGTGAGCGCGGAGATTGGAGCAGTCCGGGAAGAGAAGTGCGGTATGAAGAGGCGGTAATAATTGGCGAAGCCCAGGAACCGCTGAATGGCCTTCAATCCCTCCGGTCGGGGCCATTTCTCGATGGCAGATAGTTTCTCCGGATCCATTCGTAGTCCTGTCTGAGAAATGATGTAGCCCAAAAACGGAAGCGAAGTCTGCTCAAAGAGGCACTTCTCATATTTAGCGAAGAGGTGATTCTGCCTGAGCCTGAGCAGAACCTGACGAACGTCCCTCCGGTGAGACTGGAGATCCGGAGAGAAGACCAAGATGTCGTCCAGGTACACCACTACGCAGGAGTAGAGAAGGTCCCGGAAGATGCAATTGACCAACTCTTGAAAGACTGCCGGAGCGTTACAGAGACCAAAGGGCATCACCAAATACTCGTAGTGGCCGTCCCGGGTGTTGAATGCCGTCTTCCATTCATCTCCCCGGCGGATACGGACTAGGTTATATGCCCCACGAAGATCCAGTTTGGTGAAGATTCTAGCCCCCCTCAGACGATCAAATAATTCTGGAATGAGCGGAAGGGGGTACTTATTCTTCACCGTGATCAGGTTAAGACCTCTGTAGTCTATACAGGGACGGAGAGAGCCGTCTTTCTTTTTTACGAAGAAGAAGCCTGCTCCCGCTGGGGAGGTAGATTTCCGGATGAATCCCTTGGCCAAATTCTCCTCGATATATTCGGACATCGACCTGGTCTCAGCAGCAGACAATGGGTAAATACGCCCACGGGAGGCGTAGTACCGGGTAGCAGGTCGATAGGGCAATCATAAGGTCTGTGAGGGGGTAATGTCTCTGCCTCTTTTTATTAAAGACATCAGCGAATGACCAATATGGAATCGGGAGCCCAGGTAGATTAGTTGGTGTAGGAGAAGGACGGACGGGATGAACAGGAACCAAACACGTTTTATGACAGTCTTGTCCCCAGCGAAGGATCTCTCCAGTCTGCCATTTGAGCACGGGTGCATGCTTTTGGAGCCAAGGTAGACCTAGTAAGAACGCGTGTGTCACGCTGTCTAGCAGATGTATAAATATATAATGTCCATAATCTATCAAGTGGGACAACATTCTATATAACATATAAATAGGTAACATTAACATGTATATATAGCATAGTATTACCTGACATAATATCCTGTGGGTCAATACTGAATCCTTTTCACGCTGTCTCTGGCTAGAGGTGGACCGGGGTCTATGCTGACCCTAAACTGGGGTCCTGACTAGTCCCTCTACCTGGAGGTACTGTTAATGGTACAGAGGTCCAGGCCACCAGCATAAACCCTGTCTCCTATAAATCCCTGACCACTGTAATCTAGTCCTTAGAAGGACCCTGATTACCACCATAGGGAATGGACAGGTAAAGGTTAACAAACAGTATAGACAAACGAGACAGACAGGGGATAAAGTAAATACTGTCTTGCATACAACATTAAAACACAGAGGGAACACCAAAGGTCTAGGAATAAACTATAAGCAAGGTGAGGAGAAACAACAAAAGAGCTCTTAGCTTAAAGGTACTGCCACACTACACAATCCCGCTAGCGATCTCGTTAGCGTCGCATACTAATGAGATCGCTAGCGGGATTGTTTGTATATCGCTAAGTGCGGCTTAACTTAGCGACATCGTTAAGGACGCTATCGCGGTTAGCGATCTCCTTAACGACTTTAGCGGTACAAAAGTACCGCTAAATCGCTAAGAAAAGGTGCCACACTCAGCGATAATACTTACCCAGCGGGAGCGCCGGCGATGAAATAGGGTCCGGAGCGATTCCAGCGACGAGCGAGATCACAGCAGGAAGCTCGTCGCTGGCAGCTGCCGCACACTACAACATCGCTAACGGGATCGCTAAATAGTGACGTTTTTTAGCGATCCCGTTAGCGATGTTGTTTAGTGTGGCATACCCTTAAGTCTTCTCAGAACCGATCCTATCTGCAGTCTGTATGAATGCTTTCACCGGCATCTAACCAGCAGACTGGCAGCTATATAAAGGAAGCTAATTAGAACATAATCAAAAGCAGCCGGGCGAGGCTGGACCTAGTCTTAGCAAAGAGCTAGGAAAAATTAACTCCCTCATTACCAAACACAAAGAAACAGCAACTCAGCTGCGAGAAGTCAGAATGTGCAATTGCGACAATCTTCGTGGCGATGCACCCATGACAGTACCCCCCCTTCTACGAGGGGCCTCCGGACCCTCAGGGCCAGGTCTGTCCGGGTAAGTCGTGTGGAAGGTCCGAACCAATCGATCTGCGTTAATCTCAGACGCAGAGACCCACGTCCTCTCCTCAGGACCATATCCCTTCCAATGAACCAAATACTGAAGGGACCGGCGATTCAGACGTGAGTCAATGATCTTCAACACTTGAAATTCTAAGTTACCATTGACCACCACTGGAGGAGGAGGTAGAAGTGACGGTATAACTGGCGCCACGTACCTCTTAAGCAACGATTTGTGGAATACATTATGGATTTTAAACGTAGGAGGGAGGTCCAGACGAAATGCCACAGGATTAATTATAGAACTGATCCTGTATGGACCGATGAACCTGGGACCCAGTTTCCAGGAGGGAACTTTGCGTTTTATATTCTTGGTAGACAACCACACCAGATCGTTCACACCTAGGTCCGGACCAGACACTCTCCTCCTATCAGACCTCCGCTTGAAACAGTTCCCCATAGCACTCAGACCATTCAGCACTCCTCTCCAAACTGAAGCAAGTGACGACGAGAATCGTTCCTCCTCAGGAACCCCAGATGGACGGGTATGTGGGGTCTTAGAGCGAGCACAAACTCCACAGGACGCGACAAAAGTTATTACCTCTTTATTTAAGTTAGGCCACCAAAACCGGCGAGAAAGGAGATCCACAGTTGCTTTACTCCCTGGATGTCCTGCTAAAGCAGAACTATGATGTGCCTCGATAACTTTTTGTCTTAACTGATTAGGAACAGTTTCCCTGGAGGTCCTACAGGGGCGTCCCCCTGAGCCTCCAACACCTCCTCCTCAAGCTCAGAGCACACAGCCGACACCACCACTCCTTCCTGAAGGATAGGAACTGGGTCATCCGTCTTTCCGGCCCCTGGGAAACTACGAGATAAGGCATCAGGAAGCAATTTTATTGAGCAGTCATACGTGCGATGAGGAGGTAACTTTTGACACCCCTCCTCTGAGAACATCTCCCCAAAGTCCTCCAGAAAAGGAGGCAAAGTCCTAGGCACGACCGCACCGATGACCGTGTTCATGCAGTTATTCTTGCAAAATTCACCCCACTGGCTTATCTTTCTGGATTGCCAATCAATCACTGGGTTATGTTTAGCCAACCAGGGAAGTCCCAACACAATAGGAGTAGGAAGACCCTCCAACACATAACAAGACAACTGTTCTTTATGTATTGCCCCTACTCGAAGGTCTATGTTATGAACAGCTTGTACAAAGCTACCTTGACCGAGAGGTCTGGCGTCAATAGAAAGTATAGGGATCGGTTTGGCCAATACACTCAGTTGCATACCTTGCACCTGGGCAAACCGAGCGTCCACCATATTAGCCCCAGACCCACTATCAAGAAGAACAGAAATCCTCTCAACTCTCGCACCAACCACCACCTCCGCAGGCACGAGAAATTGAGACGGACCTGGGGACGAAATACCTACTCCCAGGTTGTCGTCCACCACACAACCTGGGATTAACAGT
This sequence comes from Oophaga sylvatica, assembly GCA_033576555.1. Lineage (NCBI taxonomy): Eukaryota > Metazoa > Chordata > Amphibia > Anura > Dendrobatidae > Oophaga > Oophaga sylvatica. The sequence continues at coordinate 2,556 of JARQOD010001031.1, read as the reverse complement.
TTTTCGGTGACTTTTTTGCTCATTGAGGCACGGGAGGGACACCCCCCAACAAAATGTCCCTCTCTCCCGCAGAAGAAACACCTTCTAGTCTTGCGCCGCACCGCCGATTCCCTCCTACAAAATGATGTCCCACCCAACTGCATAGGTTCCTCAGAACAGACCAGGGGAACCTCCATATAAGGGACATTAGTAGTGGGTGGAGTAATAACAGGGGCGGAGTTACCTCGCACCTCCCCCGAAGCCGTCTATCAATACGAATAGCAAGGGCCATAGCAGCCTCCAGTGACGGAGGAGAATCATGCTGAGCCAAAACATCTTTTAATTTGTCAGATAACCCTTGACAAAACTGGCTCCTAAGAGCTGGGTCATTCCACTGAGTATCTGTGGCCCATCTACGGAACTCAGAAGAAAATTCCTCCGCCGGACGATCTCCCTGCTGTATCCTACGTAACTTCGTTTCAGCAAGGGAGACCCGATCCGGGTCATCATACACCAGCCCCAGGGCAGCAAAAAATCGATCTACTGACTGGAGGGCCGGGGAGCCCGGAGGAAGAGAGAACGCCCAGGATTGAGGGTCCCCTTGTAAGAGCGAGATGACAATTCCCACCCTCTGCTCCTCACTCCCCGATGACCGAGGCCGTAGCCGAAAGTACAATTTACATGCCTCCCGGAAGGTAAAAAATTTGTCCCGCCCACCAGTGAACCTGTCCGGGAGAGCAACCTTAGGTTCAGATCTGGTTTGCTCCGGGGGGGACAAAACCTTGGACTTAATGTCCGTAAACTCCATGGACAATTTCTGCAACTGCAGGGCAAGCTGGGCTACTGGATCCATGGTAGCTGGGGAGAATCTATAGTTTGGCCGGTGAAAATGTCACGCTGTCTAGCAGATGTATAAATATATAATGTCAGTAATCTATCAAGTGGGACAACATTCTATATAACATATAAATAGGTAACATTAACATGTATATATAGCATAGTATTACCTGACATAATATCCTGTGGGTCAATACTGAATCCTTTTCACGCTGTCTCTGGCTAGAGGTGGACCGGGGTCTATGCTGACCCTAAACTGGGGTCCTGACTAGTCCCTCTACCTGGAGGTACTGTTAATGGTACAGAGGTCCAGGCCACCAGCGTAAACCCTGTCTCCTATAAATCCCTGACCACTGTAATCTAGTCCTTAGAAGGACCCTGATTACCACCATAGGGAATGGACAGGTAAAGGTTAACAAACAGTATAGACAAACGAGACAGACAGGGGATAAAGTAAATACTGTCTTGCATACAACATTAAAACACAGAGGGAACACCAAAGGTCTAGGAGATAAACTATAAGCAAGGTGAGGAGAAACAACAAAAGAGCTCTTAGCTTAAGTCTTCTCAGAACCGATCCTATCTGCAGTCTGTATGAATGCTTTCACCGGCATCTAACCAGCAGACTGGCAGCTATATAAAGGAAGCTAATTAGAACATAATCAAAAGCAGCCGGGCGAGGCTGGACCTAGTCTTAGCAAAGAGCTAGGTAAAATTAACTCCCTCATTACCAAACACAAAGAAACAGCAACTCAGCTGCGAGAAGTCAGAATGTGCAATCGCGACAATCTTCGTGGCGATGCACCCATGACAGCGTGAGAGAGTCCAGGCAGAACATGAAAAGAGATGCTCTCAGAATGCAGCATACCCACCTGCAGAGTTATGGATTCGGTGATAAGTTGGATGGGACGTGGTAAGAGACCCCCATCCACAGCAGCGACAGATACTGGTACAACCAGAGGTTTGGTAGGAATGCGGTATTTTTATACCAGAGCCTGTGAAACAAGATTCCCAGCTGCTCCAGAGTCAAGTTGGGCTAGTTCGAAATAACGGTTCTCCCCGAGGAGAATTGAGACTGACAGCAGCAGAGATGGAGAGGATTTATCTTTGTCTAGGTCGACCTCTCTGAGCGAACCTAGACACAGGCGTTTCCCGACCTCTCCGGGCAGGTACGGATCAGGTGCTCCTTACTGCCACAGTAGAAGCAACTCCCCTCGGCACGGCGTAAGTCCTGACGGGTTTTGACCATCTTGGTCTGGTCGACCTGCATAGGCTCAGGAGAGTGTAATTGGGGAGAAACGGAGGGAGTGATGGGTTTCTGAAACATAGGAGCTAGACGTGGAAACCTCCTCTCACGGGTAACCTCTTTGGCCCGCTCCTGGAACCGTAGGTCAATCCGGGTGGCAAGATTTATTAGGTCATCGAGAGTGGTAGGAATGTCCCGACCGGCGAGTTCATCTTTAATACGACCGGACAGACCCTCCCAGAAAACAAATACCAGAGCGTCGTTATCCCAGGCCAGCTCCGAGGCAAGGGTACGGAACTGTATGGCATATTGGCCCACGGTGAGACCTCCCTGACGGAGGCGTAGCAGAGATTATGCGGATGAGGTCTTCCGTCCGGGTTCGTCGAAGACCTTCCGGAAAGCCGCGAGAAAGGCAGACAAGTCGGACACCAGGGGATCTCCTCTCTCCCAAAGAGGATTTAGCCAGGCCAGGGCCTCCCTGGTGAGATGGACAT